>CM076582.1:823077713-823305631 GCA_034641835.2 Pinus albicaulis | reverse complement strand
TTGATGTTTGACTGTGCTTAAATGTATGGAGAGGGTCCAGTCTGAAAATATGATGAAATGTGGCCTACAAGTTGTGCTCTTTTGAAGTTGTTGGATCCAGTGTGAAAATTGATGAAACGTGGTCCATATTGGTGCTGAGGGTTGTAGCCTTCAGTCAGGGGGTCGTAGCTCCCTTCCAGGTTAGGCTGGTAAACGAGATCAGGGGGTCGTAGCTCCCTTCCAGGTGAGGCTGGTAAACGAGATCGGGGGGTCGTAGCTCCCTTCCAGGTGAGGCTGGTAAACGAGAGCAGGGGGTCGTAGCTCCCTTCCAGGAGAGGCTGGTAAACGAGTCAGGGGGTTGGAGCTCCCTTCCAGGAGAGGCTAGTAAATGAGCGCAGGTGGGTGCCTGCGTGCTGGTCAAGTCTGCGCCAGCACATATGTTGTAAGATGTTTTCTCTATAATAAAATATTGAAGGCTGAGCAACTGCAACGGTGGGTTTCTCCCGACTTGGGTTTCCACCTAAAAATCCTGGTGTTCATGTGTGATGCTTTGTGTGATGGTTTATTCTGTTGTTACTACACATGTTTACTGATAACTTAACATCATATGGATGAATGTTGCAAAGAACTAAGTTAATAAATATCTGCATAATTAGATCTCTGCTAATACGCGAGTTGTATGAATGATATCCGCGTGTATACGCGAGTTCACTAAAGGAAAGTAGCGTATGGGTTTTAAGGAATGAAAAAGTACAAAGTTTTGAATATGCAGTAAATACTGATTCACCCCCCCCTCTCAGTATTTTTCCCAACAATTGGTATCAGAGCAGGTCCTTCTGCAGAAGCTTGATCGCTTGAAGGAGATCCGTCGCAATGGGAAGTCAAGAAGGAGTAATGTCTATAAAGCCACCTCTATTCAATGGAAGAAATCTGATATTCTGGAAGGTACGAACAAAAGCATATCTGCAAAGTCTTGGTGCAGATGTATGGGCAATCGTGGAAGAAGGTTATCAATACCGGGCAAGTATTCCTACTGATGCTGCTGAAAGAAAGAAGTATGAAATCAATGCCAAAGCAGTGAATGTCTTATTAGGAAGCATGTCTGAATCAGAATTTGCTAAAGTGATGCAGCTACATTCGGCAAAAGAAATATGGGACAAAATAATTCTAAGCTATGAAGGAGACACAAAGGTAAAAAGTGCAAAACTCCAAACTCTTAGAATTGAATATGAAAATTTGAAGATGCATAGTGATGAGAGTATTGCTCAATTCTTCTTACGTCTGGATGATATTGTAAATCGAATGAGAAATTTGGGTGAAACCATAACTGATACTACTCTGGTGGAAAAGGTCTTAAGATCCTTGACTTCTAAATTTGACTCTAAAGTTTCGGCTATTGAAGAAAGGCAAGATCTGCAAACTCTTTCTATTGTTCAATTGCATGGTATTCTAACTACTTTTGAAATGAGACAAGGAGGTCCTTCCCAAATCAGAGAAGCTGCTTTTAAGGCATCTACAAAAGGAAAGGAAAAGGAAGTTGTCAAAGAATCCAACTATATATCCGATGAAGAAGAAGCAAATTTCGTGAGAAAGCTCCAACTAGGTACTGGAAGATTCAAAGGTAAGCTTCCCTTCAAATGTTTTGAGTGTGGAAAAGTTGGTCACTATGTTGCTAAATGTCCTTATAGAGAAAAGCATGGTAAAGGGAAACAATTTGAAAAGAGAAAGAGTTATTATGCAAAAGAAGATGATGATGAAGTGTCCAATGAAGATGAAGAAGATTCTGACCATGATCTGAAAGTGCTCATGGCAAAGAAGCAAAAGAATAAGGTTACTCAAGGAAAGGAGATACCTCAGAAATCATGTATAGCAAAAATTGAAGAAGATGAAACAGATTCTGACGAAGCTCTACAAGTGCTCATGGCAAAGAGGAAAAAGAAGAAGGCTACTCGAAGCAAGGAGATATCTCAGAAAATTGAAGAAGATGAATCTGATAGTGATTTGGGCCCTTGTAATCTTCTTTGTGCAAGCAATAGTGTAGAAAGTGAAAGTAAAGTTGTGGATCTAGAACAAGCTATCAAGATCAAAGTTGAAGAACAACAAAAGGAAATTGATAAGAAAGATTCTATCTACAAAGAGATGATCTCTCAAATGAAAGATCAAATAGAAATGCTGAATGGACAGGTGGACAAGTATCAAAGGTTTCATACGTATGCATCCAATCGAATTAAAGAACTAGAAGCAGAAATCAACGATCTAAATGCAGATCTCGAAAAATCAAGCAAGAAGAATGAAGGACTTGAAGCTGCAATCATCTCTCTGCAAGCAGATCTTGAAGCATCAAGTAAGAAGAATGAGGAACCTCTAAAAACATTTGAAAAGGAAGGCCTTGAAGCAGAAATCATCTCTCTCAAAGAAGATCTAGAAAAATCAAATAAGAGGAATGAAGAGCTGCAACAAACATGTGAAGAAAACGAAAATTGGTTGAAAGAAGAGATTCTAAATCTGAAGGATCAAGTAGAAGATGGAAGAAGGAAAGAAGAAAGCATGACAAAGCAATTTCAAGCCTTGGAGGTTGAGGTAAACATTCTCAAAGGTAAATTAGAAGAAAAGGTAAAACTTTTGAGGTTTCAAGATAGTACTAATATTTTGGACAATATTCTGAGTAATCAAAGGTCTCCTACTATCAAACTTGGTCTTGGCTTCCATGAAACTGTTAAAGGAGAATCTAGCTCACAAGGAAGTGCTAAAAATTCAGAGGATGTCAATGCAAAACCTGAAGTGTTGAAAGAAACAAAAGGTCAACCAACAATGATGAAATCTCAAAGGAAATCGGTCAATAAAGTTGAATGCTTTAAATGTCATAATTATGGGCATGTTGTAGCAAATTGCAGGAGCAGATCATTTCAGCCTCAATCAAACAGTTCCTACATAGAAAGGTACTCTGGTTTCTTCAAGGGATATTGTTTTTCATGTAACAAGTATGGACATAAAGCAGCTGATTGTAAAAGGAGGAAGATTAGAAATACTCATTATGATTCTTATGCTTATCTCTCTGGACACATGAGATGTTATTTCTGTAACAAGTATGGACATGTAGAAAAGGAATGCAGGTTGAACAGATCTGAGAAAGTGGACAACTTTCAGCACACAATTAGGAAGTTCAAGCAAGTTTGGAAAAAGATGGAGAACCGATCAGAAACGTAGGGAATTCTGACCCTACTGCAGTCATCCACTTCTGAAGCTGACTTTTCTTATTGACTGCAGGAATGATGTGGGATACATTATGAGATTTAGTAATGTATCGTCATAGGGGGGGCAATGCATGATGACTCTCATGGTTGATTTGATTAATCTGGTTATGTTTACTTCTGACAACGCATCTGATGTAGAAAAGATAGGTACAGGAGGTACAAGTTTAGGAGGAGATGAAGGAAGATGAAAAATTTCTATGCTTCACTTTCCACACGCGGGTTCGATGAACAAAAGTCGCGTATACACGCGAGTTCCAGCAGACACAGTCGCGTATGCATTGATGATAAGACAATTTATATGCTAGCTGAAGATCTGGAGCAGAGGTTCAGGGGGAGCATCAGTTTGATTGTTAATAACTGAATTATTGACTCTGTATCAGCTTAGTGTCTCAGTTCTATATAATGATGATATGATACATGGTTTCTTGTGTTGAAGATTGTGGATGAGTCCTGTTTGCTTGTTGATGAAGAGTATTCATTGTTGAGATGAAAGTCCTATAATTCGGAGATAAGGGCAGCCCATGCAGAGATTGTTGCTGATGACTTGCTGATGAACGTTTTCAGGTTGCACAAGTTAAGAAGGAGCACTGGTCCAGGGGGAGCAGCAGGTTGAATACTAATGATTGCATTGTTGGCAATATGACTGCTTATTCTTTGGTTTTTGTGATACTCATGCTCAAATGATGATGACTTGGTACATGGTTTATTATGATGAGAATTTGAGCCCTGGTTGCTGATAAATGTTGTTCTGGTATGATAAATCTCTCTTGGAAAGATTGTATTGATGCGACAAAGGCTTGGTTTCTAATGTGCTTATGCTACAACCGTTGGATGACGCTTGAAGACACAACTACACTGTTCTATCTATCTGTAGTCCAGGGAAGCATTCAAATATCCCAGAAAGAAGCTGAACACTGTCTTTTTCTCACAGAGGATCAGATCTGGTTAAAATTTAGAAGATGGTATTGGATACGCGGGTTTCCTGAAACACAGTCGCGTATATACACGAGTTCATGCACAGAAAACCGCGTATGTCTGATTGCTGACAATTTTCTGTTTGGAGTCAGCTCTCTTCAGCACAGCTGCAGTGCTATTTGGTATCTCTGATACTGTTTGGTATCTCTGGTGGTGTTCCAGTTCTCATAATTCTATTTCTAATGTTTTGATAAAGATTCCTTGATGATTTGTTGGTGAAAGTGTTCAGGATGCACAAACTAAGGGGGAGCCTTAGTCATATGGAAAGGATGTTCGGAAGCACATTTTCAGGGGGAGCATTAGCGTTGCTGAGTATAATGCATTGTTGGCATTATGATGGTTCTGAAATATGTTCTCTTTCTTGAGGACTTTCTGGTGTTGGTTATGAAAAGTCATATTTGTAACTTGATGAAAAGGTCTTGTTGAGACCCATGATGTAAAATTGTAATATTCAGTCATGTAAGGACTTGTCAAATTTGTAAACCCACTTGGTTGGGTAGCTGAGTCAAATTTTGTAAACCCACTTGGTTGGGTAGCTGAGTTGAATTGTGTAAACCCACTTGGTTGGGTACTTGAGTCTTATATGTAAATCCACTTGGTTGGATATTTGATGTAAGTATGAGTCTTTGGTGATAGGAAGTTCATAGAGTCATGTACTTTATTGAAAATATGTTTGAAGATTCAGCATGAACTCAGGGGGAGCTTGGTCTCTTCAGTATATATCAGATCTGCAGAACGCTTCTTCCACATGAGGAGAAAAGGGGGAGAGTATGTTGGTTTTGATCCACCCTTTGCCCTTGATGTCAAAGGGGGAGAGTGACATGGTGTTTGAATGAAGAGAAAGAATGGTGTCAAAAATGGGGAATGTGACATGGTGTCATTATATTCTTAATGTACCTATCTGTTGTGGTAACCAAACACCATCGTGGTTGCCATCAAGTCCAAAGGGGGAGATTGTTGGCAATATGATGCAGAGTGTTGTCCTTGATGGCAACCCACTGAATGAAGATGAAGACATGAGATTGTTGGCATGTGTTGTCCTTGATGGCAATACACCCGATGAAGTTATTCTTGACTTGATGGACTTGGTAAATGATGTAAATCTGATGTGATATGATGTTTGTTGACAATATGATGTAGAGAGTTGTTCTTGAATGGCAACCCACCTGATGAAGATGATGGCAACTTACTTGATGAAGTTGTGCTTGATATAATATGTCTTGATGAACCTGTTTAAAGATGAAAATCTGATGTATCTACAGAGAGTACAGAAGGTAATGAAGAAAGGAATTCAATATGTGCTAGATCTATGATGAAAAGAGTATGTCTCAAGGCATATGCGGATTTGCCTAGGAGAAGTCGCGTATGCACGCGGTAAAGTACGTGCCAAGTCGCGTATGGGCAAAAGCGCTCATAAAGTGCAAAACCAGGGGTAACCACCATGGTATTGACCCATTGTATTGGGTAATGATTCGTCTAAATGACCCCGTCCAGGAATACCATCGGAAGTAATGTTGTTTTGGCTCATGGTATTGAAAAAGGGGCCCGTGGTATTGAAAAAGGATAAACCTATATAAGGAGAAGAAATTCATTGTGCAAATCATGAGTGTGGGAGCTAGATGTCTGAACTTGAATGAATACTTCTCTCTGAAGTATATCTGAATGGAAAGGGTTATAGTTGAATGATAGATCTGAATGTATGATGCTCAAATGAAGAGATGATGAAGAAGGGAATCTAGATCTGGAATATATTTGTATCTGCTAGATCTGTTTATGGAATGCTTAGATCTGAAATGAGGCGAACATCTGTCTGAAGTAAAGGGTTGAATCTGAACTGAATGTCTGATCTGAAGAAGTATGCAGCTCTGAAATGGTTAAAGATCTATACGCTAGTTCGTCGCAGAGGAAGCGCGTATATACGCGGTTTCGTTGAAGAGAAAGTGCGTATGCGCAGTGAAATTAATACAGAGGTATACGCTGGTTGATGTGGACGGAAGCACATATATACGCGACATCAGTGAAAGGAAAGCGCGTATGCAAACTAGGGTTTGCTGAAGCATGGGGTATGAAATCTCTGATCTGATCTGCTCTGTTTTAGCTATCTGTTGTTGATGTTTGACTGTACTTAAATGTATGGAGAGGGTCCAGTCTGAAAATATGATGAAATGTGGCCTACAAGTTGTGCTCTTTTGAAGTTGTTGGATCCAGTGTGAAGATTGATGAAACGTAGTCCATATTGGTTCTGAGGGTTGTAGCCTTCATTCGGTGTGCTTCCTTCAGTGGTGGTAAACGGAAGCGAGGATGTCGCTCCTTCAGTGGTGGCAGTGACACTAGCGAGGGTCGTAGCTCCCTTCCGGGGAGAGGCGATAAACGAGTCGGTGTTCGTAGCTCCCCTTCTGGGAGAAGTTTGGTAAACGAGTCGGGGGTTAGCCTTCAGTCGGGGGTTTGTAGCTCCCTTCCGGAGAGGATGGTAAACGGCGGGTGGGTGCTGCGTCTTTGACGAAACAGAATCCTGATAGCACATATGTTGTAAAATGTTTTCTCTATATCCTAAAATATTGAAGGTGAGCAAGCTGCGGTGGTTTCTCCCGACTTGGGTTTCCACCTAAAATCCTGGTGTTCATGTGTGATGCTTTGTGTGATGGTTTATTCTGTTGTTCCTGCACATGTTTACTGATAACTTAACATCAGATGGATGAATGTTGCAAAGAACTAAGTTAATAAATATATGCATAATTAGATCTCTGCTAATACGCGAGTTGTATGAAGGATATCCGCGTGTATACGTGAGTTCACTAAAGGAAAGTAGATAGTTAAAAATTGATATTTTATTTCACTATATTTTCATATATCTACTCTAAGGAAGTTAGGGTTCCTGAATGCTCTTGAAATAAAGTCAGATCAATTTTTTTGCTATCACAATTTTCTGTGAGTTTTTAGATGGCGAAGCTTAGATCACAATGAGGAGAAATTAATTTATATGTTGTTCAAATTCCAAATCTTGATTCATTATAATTTTAGTCATATGATTTAAGGAATTCGAGGTTCCTAAATGCTCCTGTAATTGGTTTCAAATAGGTCAATTTGGAAATTTTGCAATAATTATTTTTCTAGGAGGTTGTAGATAGTGAAACTTTGAAGATTTTAAGAATAATTTTCTGTCAACATCCAATTTATTTTTTATAATTTGGTTCTCTATATTTAAGAATTATACCTTTTGGAAGTTATGGTTTTTGAAAATTCCTAACATTAATTTTAAAAAAGTGAGCTTAGTATTTTTTCTATATATTTTTTTCTAGGACTTTTCAAACTGTGAAATATTTACAAATTTCAAGAGACATAAAGACGTAGCTCAGGTACAAATTTCATAATTATATTTGAAGAATTATACTTGTGGCATGATATATAATTGATGTTTGTGGGAAGATGAAAAAATCACCATGTTTTGGGAAGGTTACCATAATGTACAACTGGTACATCAAATTTTATTCATACCTATGGAATTTTATAAATTACTTATCAAAGTAGTACGGACCAATGTTTTAAATCCAAAATAACTAAAATATTATGGATATATGAATAAAAAATTCATCCATTCATATTTTATCCAAATAAAGGTACGTAACTTACAAAAGATCTAATTGATGATTAGAATATCCCACATTTTTTGTGACTAAAAGTTGAGATAAGGAGGAGTTCTACATTGTGTCTCCAAATAAATATACTACGCAAATTAAATCTATGGAAGGGGCATCATTGATTCAAGAAGTAAGTGAATATTTATAATTTATGTTATTTTAATTAGAGAATAAATCTAATTAAATAGATGGTAGTATGTTCAGAAAGGTGGACTTATCATGTTCTCAAGAAAACATTAAAAGAGAAATATAAAATAAGTTGAATGAAGATAAGGAGAAAATTCATAACTCCATCAGAGAAGAAATAAAATAATTATAAAACATTCTATTAAAATATATCTATACGAGGGATGTGGTGATACAACAAAATCATGAACAGAAGGAGAAGCATATGTTCAAAATTAATCTCCTATGGGGAGCATGATATCAAAATTGAAGAGAACAAATATTGGATCATAAAACCATAATCATGAATTTTCAGTACAAGATCCACATCATGAGGGTTTCAAGTTAAGACGAATAAAATAATATATTACCAATATTAATATGAGAAATTTTGAGGGTAATGATCCTGTAACATAGATATTTCAAATGGAACAATACTTTGATGTGGACCAAGTGACATCCTTACAAAATGTAAATATTGAATCAATATTTTTAGAACAAGACCAAAATGTATGGTATAAATTTATTTATCACATTAAAAAGTATTATGTTATATATTGTTCCATTTTATAGAGGAATCAATAGCACATTATGTGGATATTGAGAAAGCTACGTGTTTTAGTATGTTAGTAAATATTCAACAAAAATGTTCTTGTTATAAAGCACATTCAACAATTCCATCAGTTGAGCCTCTATTTAAAGAATAATTCAGAGGTTATTTTGCTATACCTATTCACGGGAACTGTAAAGGATATCATCCAACATCAGATGTTTTTATTTGAGCCAAAATATATAGAGAATTCTTTAATATGACAAGAAATGTTGAAAGTTAAAATATGACCACTAGAAAATTGGTCACTAATAACTATAGATAAAATAATTATCCCTCTCTTAAATAAACAAGTTTGAATCCACAGAAAAATTTGAATGAGAGGAGAGAAGAGGGACTATGCTTCAAATCTCATAGCAATTATATTAATGCACATAAATGGAGCGAGAATAAACTATTCTACAAAAATTGTGAATATGTAGAAGATCGAGAAGTGGAGACTTTATCGGATCTAGAGTTAGAGGATACTAATCCAACAATATATTATCATGCATTGGTTGGAACCAATAATCCACAAACCCTCAAGATATAAGGATGTATCAAAAAGGAAAAGGTAATAACATTGATTTATTTTTGTAGTACCAACAACTTCATTAAATACAAATTAGCAAAATTGCTCAATTGTTTCATATGTCCAACACCCAGGTTTCAATTAATGCATGTATATGGGGGCACCATAAATTGTTTATATAATATCCATATTATTAAGATAAATATGGGGAAATATATATTGGAAAATTCCATGGTTGCAATACAAAATGGGAGGTTTTTATTTTATGTTAGGGTTCTAATGGCGACAATCATTGGAACAATGAAATTTAACTTTTAATCTATCTTCATAATATTTACCTCAAAATGAAAGGAATTTGAGGTTAGATCTATCCAAGGGAAATATTATAAGGTGATAATCTCAGGAAATGGAAAGAAACATTACTCAAGAATGGGAATATGGGTGGAATGGGAAAAAAAAAATTCACTAAATGTTACAACATCAATATCATCTATGTCATGGGATCTCCATAAAGTTGTCAAAAATCATCCCAATGTTTGTGGATTTATTCCTAAGGGTATTCAACTTAATCCAGATCATGAATATGTAATTAATTTGAAACTAGGATGTGTAGAAGAGTTAAATGAAGAAGACAAAATTGCAGCAAAAGTAGAAAAAATCCTGCAAGCAAGGATTAAGTATAGCTAAATAACTTAGCAAATATGGAGTACAACATTAAACAAAAGAACCTACATGTTTAAAAGGAGATGACTTGTGAAGATGAATTCTTCATGTAAAATAACGAAAAAATAGTAAAATGTTGAGGACACCAATTTTTTGAGGTGGATACAAATTTTAATCCCTATATAAGACCCATATTAACCCTAAAAACCCTTGTTAAGTTATGGCCCTAAGTATTTCAATAGTAACGTTGCAACATTTTCAATTTTAATTATGAACCTGAGTTTTGTACAAACTTAATAGGGGTTGCAATTATATGCATAGTAGGAACTTTATATTTCTTTTTCATAATACTCATGAAAGTGATATATGTTGAAATGTAGGTTATATGAATATAAATACAGTCAATATTCCGAGAAAACTATGCTACAAGAAAGTGAAATAATAACTTTTTCATAAATAAGGCTATGAGAGTGAGTGGAGAAAATTTGTGGAGCTAGGTCATGGAAAGGGTAATTATTAAGACTCTATTTGTGCTCTCCTTTATACAAGATAATTCATAAAACTTAGATTTTTATCTTTTATTCAAAGACTTTTTTTTTTCTTTTTTTTAGAGATTCTGGACTTTCTTGGAGTATTTTGGGAATTCTACGCAAAACCTTTGGAATGTGAGGAATATGATATTGATGGTTGTTATAGGTCAATTTGGGCACCATTACCAATGACTGGTTTAACTGGACATCATCCCCAGAACCAATGAATAGGGTCTATCATCCCCTATCATTTCAGTTTCCATATGCCCTAAGCCAAAGAACAAAGACAAATCATTCCTGACTTCCATTGAAAGGTTTCCAAGATTTGAAGTATATATTATAACACCAATGAGCTCACCAACATAGTCTCTCAAGGGGCTAAGTGCATTGAATATGTAGGTACCTCAATTCAAAGGTGCTCTGCAAAAAACTTTCCGACACTCAAGGGTGCATTGGTCAATTGGGAGCGAAATTTTCATTGTTCTAGAATCTCCACTTGGCCAGTGCCTTCTAGAAGAGTGAATATGTGTCAAACTTCGAATCCATGTGTCCATTTGATACCTCTGAGCTTGGGAACATGTATTTCCTATTATTAGACAATCATTGACTGTAAAACTACCTTCAGCTCATCTATAAATTGAGCACAAATCCTAGTGCTTGGGAGGGAAGAATTTGAGTAGCGAAATGCTGGTGGAATTTCAATTGAGGAATTGATTTGAGTGATATGCTACTGCAAAGATGTTCATTGTGATGAAGCTGGGATGATGCTGCAGATGGTGACATCAAATCAATCACTAGTTGTAACTTCCCCTTCTATCCATTAATAAAGATTGTTGTTTACTTTGCCAAATATGTATCTGTATAAGATTTTGTCTTCCATATTATGAATCCTTATCTGATATATGGTTCATGTTTGACTGATTTAATTGAATAACTTGAATAGGCATCTGTATATTGCTATCTCTTTGCTATTTAGTGTTCATTCTTATAGGAAATATTTTGGCGATCTAGCTTGGATTTGAAGCTACAAAAAGACCGGCAAAAGGAGAATTGGAAGTGCTTAGACTCCAAGTAAGTTTCTTGATATGTTCTATGTGTCTATTTACTATTAGGAAAAGTATCTGCAAAGTCTTTAACCTATTTTTCTAAATTAAATGCACCACATTTAGGGAAGATTGTTTTATCTGTAATTCATAATTCAGCATAACAAATTGGGGACTCCACTGGGGAGTTTACCTATCATACTTGGTGTACTTTGCTTATGTTATCAACCGAGTAGCATTTACTCTGAAATATTAGGATTTTTTAATTCAAATTTTCATTAGAAGTGTGTTTAACAGCTTGAGTTTTTGTTCTCTACTGTGCCCAACGCACTGTTGAATAGGACACAGTGCTTTGCATAGCACTGTCTCCCGCTTAGGGGTGCATTGAAATGCATTGTCTCCCCTTAGAGACTGCGTTTCCCCCTAGACTCAAAAAAATTCCATTGAATTTTTCATTTAATTTGCTTTCAGTTTGTTTTTTGCAATGTTTTTAAGGTGCCTGATGCCTCATATTGACTAGTGACTTTACCTACTTCTTCCTCCTTTGAAAGTAAAGTTTCTTCAATTTTTATTTAAAGTGTTTTTCTTTATCATTGACGAATTGACTTCAAAGTATATTCATTGCTGCATTAGATCCATTTTCTTTTGAAAAGGAAATTTTCGTTAAATTATTCATTTCCTAATAGGAGAAATTGTAGTTAAAATCTTCATTTTTCCTAAAAAGAGAAATTGTTGTTCCATTCCTCATTTGTCAAAGTAAAAGGCCTTTATTTTTTATTTGATGCACTTAGTTTCCTTTTCTGCATTCACATTAAAGGAAATGAAAAAAAAACCCTGCATTTTCATGTAGTGGATTATGCGTTTTGCATAGGAACAATTAGGAAAGCTGCATTTTAGTTTGTGCTCTTTGATTGTTTGCTCTCAAATTGATTTCTCTTTCCCTCTAGTAGCTAGGATTTTCATTGAAAAACTAAAAGTGAAAATATTTCTTATCATTTTAGTTTTCATTTTAGGAATTTCCAATACATCATCACGGTGAACCTTGAAAGGAAATTTGATAAACAAGATCAACTTAAAATTTATCTCAATTTACCTAACAAAGCATTGGAACCATAACGATAAAATTTAGAAGGTCTATGCTAGATATGTGTTCCTGCATCGTAAAACATAGCAGTTGTCGTTAATTGTCTGCGATAAATTCCGAGCGTGATACCTCACTCCACATACGTAAGTATATCATAGCTCGTCCACGTACTTTCGGGTATATTGGGCAGTGTTACAGTACAAAAAGTATAAAGGGGTTCTCTCACTATGCGGTTTCGCATTAGACAACGCTAATACGAACTTGGGCCTCCACATAACTTTGGGTATATTTGGGAGGACAACTTTAGGTTGCTATCCATCCATAGTGAACTGAGTCGACCGCCTTGTAAATTGTGATACACCGAACACAATATTCGAGGAGATTTCCTGCCTATACTTCTTGGTTTGCTAAGAGGTATTTTGCAGTTCACAGTTTCTTGGTAGACCTTTTGCCTAGCATTACCCTTTTTTTTTGTTTTTTTTTTTTTGGTTAAAATAAATCAGTCATCGTGGAAGAAAAAAATCATTTTCCCTGTCGTTCCTGTAGATTGGCATTGAAACCACCTTTACTACCAGAAGTTACTCTTGGTCGGTGAAGGCGACATCACTCTACTAAAACCAGTACTATCGGTACGTCTTGTGAAGCATCATCTTTGCATATACCAAAGTCAACACAAGTTGTTTCTACATATCTTGGTTTATCTACTGTTGTCAAGACGGAGTCCTCACAGCTACCCGTGGTCACGATCCATCCAATCAATGAGACCATACCTCCTGAACCTGATGTTTTTCAACCATAAGTTGATCTAGATCCTATCTCTTCTTTGCCAGAAAATATGAATCCCAAAGCTGAACAACCAGAAGTTGTTCCTCCATTATTCATCCTACAATTTTATATAGCCATTGAGTCTCCCATATCACACAATCAATCACCTGAAATATACTTTGGGCTTGACAGTGAAATACTTCCACCTAGTTTGATTTCTATTAAAGAAATCCCACAAGACGAGACACCTTTAACTCCAACCCATTTTTGGGAGGATCTTTACCTATACGATTCTTTTCCTCAATCACCACCCTCTGATTTTTTTGATCCTATTCCTATTCATATTCCCATTGATTCAAAAGGGTATACATTTGGTCAAGTAACCATGCCTGAACCAACATCTTCGGTTGGGCCATCAATTACGCTAGTACCTACCCTCGCTACACCGTCGATGTTTACAACTTCACTAGAATCATATTTTCATGGTGGCCCTATGGTCCCATCAGGTTATAATCCTTTATCTTGAATTTTTTCTAGTGCATAATCAAACCCGTGGACTTCACCAATGTCATCATCTAGTATTCTAACTAGTAAACCTATAGTGAGTACTGAATAGTTTGATTCATATACACATCATCAGGGAAATATCAAGCTGGTCCTTCTGGGTCTATTCCATCTAGTACCATATAAACTGGACTCCCTCCATTTGGAGAGCAATATTTTCCGTCTTATTATCCTCTTGATGTAGGGTGGAAACCTTTTGGTCACGCACTTTGATAGTATCCATCA
This sequence comes from Pinus albicaulis, assembly GCA_034641835.2. Taxonomy (NCBI): domain Eukaryota; kingdom Viridiplantae; phylum Streptophyta; class Pinopsida; order Pinales; family Pinaceae; genus Pinus; species Pinus albicaulis. The sequence continues at coordinate 823,291,625 of CM076582.1, read as the reverse complement.
TTTTTTGGTCAACCTAATGTCGAAATGAATTTTTGTCAATGGCAGCCCACTCTACCTATCCAACCACAAACGGTTGTACACTCATATCAACCAGTTCAACCTGTTACACCGACATCACTTCCACTTGTTTGTACACCTTTACCCCTGTTATAGAATCAAATTGTTGTACATCAACCATTTTAGAGAGTCCTTCAACTCACAATCATCAAGTATTGGGCCCACATAATCCAAATCCTTTGGCTAATTTACAACAACCACTTGTAGTTGGAATCATATATTCACAAGCCGGTTTATCGTTTTATGGGATGTCACAGCCACAAACAGGTTATAATTATCCTCAAATGAATCCAAGTTATCCTAATTTGGGTTATAACATTGGTGGACAGACCCCTTGGCAGCCTGAGGCGCAAATGCCTCAAACTTCATTTCAACAAGTATCATACCTAGGTTTTGGTCAATAGAATCCTCAAGCATTTGCTTATCAAAACAACCCCTATCTAGGTTACTAGTAGTAGATTCCTTATTTTGGTGCTAAAAGGCCTGTTGCCCAAGTAGTTCCATCATACCCTGGCTATGCTCAACCTAACCTTAATCGACAATTGCCTTTTGTCGCAACTTTAGAATTAACAGATTTAAATTTTCTAACCAATGATCCAATCAACTATGCTCCTTGGTGGCTGGTGATACCTTACAAATTACCCTCAGATATTCCTAAGTTCAATGGAAACCCTGGGGAAGACCCATAGACTCATGTTATGGCTTATCAATTATGATGTTCATCAAACTCCCTAAATGATGACTCTGTTTGACTACATCTTTTCCAGCATATGCTCACTGGTTCGGCTCCAAAATGGTACATTGAATTAGATAGAGCTTATTTTGGTAATTTCACTGCCCTAGCTACTATCTTTTTGACTCACTTCTAGTTACCCATATGATATGAAACTGGAACGGAACTCTTGACCAATTTTAAAGAGACTAATGCTACTCACATTTCTGATCATATTCATGAATGGTGTCGTCGTTGTAGAATGGTTAAGAAATTTGTTCCTCATCAACTCCTTGCTCAGTGCTTAATTAAGAGTCTGTTACTATCTATAACTGAGGATGTGGCTAAAGGTGGCATCGTCAATGAAGAGAAATTTATTTTCTCGTGCCCAATATTTAGACTTAATCTATACCCAATCTGGCACGCTCTATGAAAAAATACCAAATGCGCCGCGATCTAATTTTACTCTTCCCCGACAATTAAAGGACTCTCATGCTAGAGACAGTTTGATTGGTACAATAATCACACATCATAATACTGCATCTGATCCTTCCCCTTCTTCCGAAATCAATGCTATGTCATTTGACAAAGGAAAAAGTGACAAGAAACCTGAAAGTAAGAAAAAAGGGAAATCTAAGAAAAAAACAAACTTCTAACCCACAGCAAAGATCATCTGATCAAACATCTAGACCTAGGAAACCTCATTATCCATGCATAATCTGTAATGAGGAACACTTTTGTGGGATTTTCCTCACTGCCCTGAAGTCTCAAAAATCATTAAGACTCCCCATGCATCAGCTTTGTTGACAGATCCATTTCTGAATCCGGACACAAAGTTGGTTGCTACGGATCTAGCTTCTAGTTTTCAAGTACTTATGTTATCTGCCAAAAAACCTTCAACAAATATTTTGGTGTCAATGCATAATAGAGATTATGGTAGTCAGGAACTCATCAACCTACTACCTCGACTACGAAAACGTCTATGGAATTGGTACTTCCTACTGCTCAAAATTATAATATAGTTGAAGATTTGGCTCAATCCCCTTCAACTATTTCTACTCTTGAGGTATTACAAAATTTTCCCTCCCAAAAAAATGCTTTATTGTCACCTATTGGTGCAATTGATCCAACTGATTCTAATCTTGTTGTCTTTACACATATGGGCTATGTGCCGCAACTACTAGCAGAATTGGAATTCTCCATACAAGTAAATGTTCTCAATCACCTTGTTCATCGCACTATTATTGATGAGGGAGCATCTACATGTATTATGTCTCTAAATTTTTGGAATTCACTTGGCTCGCCGCGCTTATCTAAATCATCAATGACGTTGAAGGCTTTTGATGGACGTACATATAGAACTTGTGGTATTATTAATAACCTGTATGTCGAACTAGGGGGGAAAACAATGAATGTTGATGTCGAGGTTGCTGACAAACCCCTTGAATATAATATTCTACTTGGATGGCCATGGGTATAGGCTATGACTGCAATTGTTTCTACATATTTTTAGAATGATCGCATTTCCATATAAAGGTACAATCACAGTCATCAATCATCTATCCTTCTTTTCCTCCGCTTTGCAGGTAACTCAAAGTGTTATGTTCGTTCACACACCCCAACTAGCACTTCAGAACACTGGTGTAGGACTCTTAAAGGATTCCAATCTCATGGGAACATTTGCATTACCGCCTCATGCAACGTTGACAAAAATTGCAGGTATAGAGACCTGCTACATGATCTGTTCCACTCCATCTGGCTTAAGGAAGAGTATGGGTGATTCTGAAATTGTTACGTTGGATGAGTTTTTGCCACCCAGCCCTATTGAGCTGGCATAGCAATCAATCTGTCTAGCTTGGGCGACGAATCAAAAATCAACGTCGCTAGTTGTTTGGGTTGATCGTTCCTTTGATTTTGGTACTCCATCTGATCCTTTTTCCTCCACTTTCTTGATAGATGAGAATATTTTTGAAACCATGATGTTAGAAGGAGAACCATGGGAATATTATCATCATTGTTCTCATCTTCCTGATTATGAAGAAAATAATCTTAGTGAACTATATCACCCATCGATCAAAAATTTCTTTTCGAATTCTTTACTTATTAATGCAATCGATTCCGAGCGAAATTTGTCAAATATTGAAGAAACCATTTCTATCGATATTTCAACCAAACTTGGCGTTGTAGAAAATATTCATGTTGGCATATCTCTTTCTCCTTCAGAACTTGAAACATATCGCTCTCTCTTTCGAGAATTCCGTGATGTACTTGCATGGTCTTACGAGGAAATGTGAGGCATAGATACTAGTATCATTGAACACACTATTAATATGTATCCTGATGTCAAGCTTGTGCGTCAACGCCTTCTTCCCATTCATCCAAAGAAGGCCACTGCCAATAAAGCAGAAGTTGAGAAACTTTTGCGTGCTGGTTTCATTTACCCTGTTCTGCTAACTAAGTGGGTTTACAACATTGTTCCTGTCATGAAAAAACAAGGAACCATCAGAGTGTGCATCGATTATCGGTATGTCAATCTTGCTTGTCTGAAAGACAACTATCCTACTCCCTTTATCGACCAGATTATTGATGATTGTGATGGATGCGAAATATTTTCGTTCATGCATGGATTTTCCAGCTACAATCAAATCTATTTCTGTCCAGAAGATCAATATAAGACAACATTCATATGTCCCTAGGGCACATTCGCTTATAAGAAACTATCATTTGGTTTAAATAATGTTGGGGTAACTTTTCAGAGAGAAATGGATTATGATTTTAATGACATCAAGCACATTGTTCAACCATATCTAGACGATTTACCCGCGCATTCATGAAATTAGACTGATCACCTGATGCATTTGAGAGCCATATTATTATGCTTCTGACACTACAAAATATGCCTCAATCCACATAAATGTTTGTTTTTTGTTGGTTCTGGTCCTTTGCTTGGATTCGTTCTCTCAAAAAAAGGAATTCAAATCGACCCATGGAAGGTTCAATCCATTCTTGATTTTCCTCGCCATCAAATTTACTTCAGATACATAAACTTCAAGGAAAGGCTAACTTCCTAAGGAGGTTCATACCCAACTATGTCGTAATGGCTAAAGGATTTACTCAGCTCTTGAGAAAAGGGGTTGCCTTCCATTGGGACCAAGTTGCACAAGATTCTTTTGATGTTGTTGTTAGTGACCCATGATTTAGAGATTGGTAGACCAAATGAATAGGGTAACATGAACCTAGTCTTTGGAGTCCTAGGACCTAGCCTTCTTGGACTCAGAGACGGCTCTCTCTGTTGTATGCAAAGGATGTGAACTTGTTTTATTTTAGGGTTTGGTTTTAGGCTAGTTATTAAGTGTAGGGTTTGTTGTTTGTTTTGGTTGGGTAAGATGAAATAGGTAGAATAGGTGGAGTGAGAGATCATCAAATCATTGGGATATGGAGTCTATAAACTTCATGGATCTCTCAAAAAAGAGTTAGAGTGCATTACAGGGAAAATCTAGTGTGGTCAATGGATTCTTAAGGTTATGTGTGAAGTGAAATGGACATTAAGTTGGGGAAAAGAAGGTAGGGCAAAGGGAAGTTAAGGATCCTTTTTCAAATACCCATAAACAATAAGGTCTCAAATATGGATAGGAAAAGATAATAATCATGAGATAGGGAAAACCATTTACTCAATGACGATGCTTAAACAAATATACATTCAAGACAAACATTCCAATGAAATATAGAAGGTAAGAAACTCACTTAACTTCTAGTGATTTCACCTTCAAGCTTTAGAAAACATTTAACATAACAAAATAAATTTAATTGATCAAAGAGGGAACTCCTAAACATTTTTGATCAAGCTATAAATAAATTTGAGGCAAACTGATAGGCATAGACAAAGGGCAAGATTAGAACAAGACCTCCTTGGCTTAACCTAACAAGTAATACTTCAAAGGGAGATTCCAAAAACAGAGTTAGCATTAAATAAGTAGGACTTGCCATAAAACATATTTGGAAACTAGCATATTAATCCATTGATGAAATAAACAAGCATAAGGAGGCCTAAGGAGCAGCTAAGAATTCCTTAAACACACCCAGCAGAGGAAAACATTAAGGCAATAGAAGGCAGGAAGGACTAAGGTGCCTCAAACAACATTTCTTAGCCTGTACTTTTCTTTTCTACTGCATATAAAAGGATTAAACATAATGATAAACAAGAAAACATGAAAAAATTAGAGACACATCACCATTAACCAAGCTCAAGGATCCTACAAGAAAGCTTCATCATCATCAATCAAAGCAAATCATCCACAAGCTCCACAACACCAAATTTCTCTTCAACCTCAAAAAACCATGTATTTCTCTCAAAGCTCATGAAATGCCAACATTTAAAATGAAGCCCTCATGCTCTATTTAACTCAACAAAGGAGGGAAAAAACCCTAGATAGGGTTGGAAAATGTCAAAATCACTCATAAATGTCATAAATGTCCAAGAGACCATGCAAGACCCAGGGCATAAAATATCCCTTGAAATAAATGCCAAAATAAATTCTAGCACCTAATTATAGAGTGATTTTCCTTAAAAAACACTAAAATATGATTTTACAATAAATGAATGTGTTTTTTTTTCTTTTGGCCAAAAACACAATAAACAGTCCATTTGTGCAGCGCCACCTCAGGCAGAAAATAGGCATATTTGCAACCACATTTTTGACCCCTTCTCGATGTCGGATTTGGCTCCGTGATGGCTCGTTGGAAAGCCTGATGGGTCTAATTTTTGGAAATTCTTGTGGTTTCCTGATCTAGCACCTGTAGCCTTTTCAAAATTCCCAAATCCCAAGACTGCCATTAGCGCAGCGCCAGGTCTGAAATAGAGGCAGAATGGTGAAAAATGAGGGTTGTTTTGACTTTTTGAGGGTTCCAATCAGCTCCAATCCCTTTTAAACTTGGTGAGAAAAGTGTACTAGCCATGAGAAGTCCAAAAATGCTGATTTTTCCTCCTGAGGATGCTCTAGGGATTAGTGCAGTGCCAAAAATAGGTACTTTTGAAACCAAGTTTTGGACCTCTTCCTGGTTTCTAATTTTTCTCCGTGATGGCTCGTTTGAAAGCATGATGAGTATAATTTCTATAAATTCTTATAGTTTCCTCATTCAACTCCTATAGCCTATTAAAAATTCAAAAATATCAATGCTGCTATTAGCACAGCTCTAGGCCTGAAACAGAGGCAGAATGGTAAAAAATGAATGGTTTTTTGACCTTTTGAGGGGTCAAAACTACTCCAATTGCTTTGAAACTATGTGAGAATAATGTGATAGTGATGAGAAATCCAAAAATACTTATTTTTCCTTTTGCGGATGCTCCAGGGATTAGCATAGCATCAGTCGTGCTACGCTAATAGGCCTCCAATTCTCAAAAAACCAAAAGTTGTCCAAATTTACTCAAAATTGGTGGAGGTGTGCCTCATGGGGTTTGAGAGACCTGTTAAGAAGCTCATGCCAAAAATTCACAGCCTTCATGAAAATTTTCTTCTTTTAGGGTTTGGATTTCAAGGAAGGCCTCTTTGAGTTTGGCACTTGCAGCCTGATTTGTTTGGGCATAACGCTTAGTCATTCTTCTTTCAAGATCTAAGCCCTTGTTTTCATTCTCTAACTTGGCCTATATGTGTATGTTTTCCCCTCTTCCATTTGTTTTTCCAATTCATTCCTCAACCTTATGGTTCTTGGTCTCTTAGTCTTTGAGTTGTGCCTTTTTGTCTTGGAGGAGGGAGTTTGAAATCCTTGCTTCATTTCATCAGCTTCTTCATCTTCACCATTTAGCCTCATCAGTCACTACATTCTTGGTTTCATCACTGCCCTCTTGGTCCTCAACACCATCATCACTTTTACCTTCTTTGCTTCTTTCTACACTGTCACCTTGGTCTTTATTTGGGCTGCTTGCCTTTTCACTGCTATGATCTTCATTTTTATCATTACCCTCATCAATTTGCTCATTGTCACCATGACTGTCATGATTACCTTCAATATTTTATTCCCTTAGCTCATCATGATGGTCACTATGCGGGTCATTGTCTTGAATTCTTTCATGACTTTCATGAATTTTTTCTTCCTCACTCACACTTCCCTTATTACCTTCTACACTTTGGTCATTTGTTTCACCTATATCCATGCTGCCCTTCACATCATTATCAGTGTCACTCTCTTGACTTCCTTTTCATCCTCTTCCTTTCTGTCACTGTTTTTCTCACTATAATCTGCCCCTGACATGGTTCTAGGAGATGTTTGTGGACCAACTAGGGTTTTGGAGGAGCAAAACGAAGATAGTGATGATGGAAACCGTTACAAACGAGTGATATGGAGTGTTATACTAAAAACTGTCATGCTAACATTTTTCTATGAGTATGAGTTCATTATTACTCATACTTCCTCCTTTTGCAAGTCTAACATATCAGTTCCTCATGTCAAGCTTTCAAAAGTCAGAGCAAAAGTTCTAAAAATTCCCTAAACATTGGTATCACACTTTCTCTATTCATTGCTGCGGTCCCGCACCTAAAGTTCGGCTCTCTGGGAACCATACTGCTTGCGTCCTTTGTGTTATGGGTGCCGGACCTACGCAAAACTCAAAAGGAGAGAAAGTAAAGATAAAAAGTTGATTTGAGATGAATTCTAGAAGATTCTAGATGGGACTTTTAGGGAGTGGATATGCTTTGAGAAGGTTCGTGCCATCCCTCACTTGATGGAGCTAACCCCTTGATGTAAGGGAACTAATCCCTTTGAAGGAGGATTCTATCCCTTCATATTTGGAACCTCAGACTCTCCTCTTTTCCAGCATGTAAAGAGGCCTTGGGAAATCAACCTCGAAAGGGAGTTCAATCTTAAGATATTTGAGGGTTAAATGCTTGTTGGGGTCAGACTCGGTTAAATTAAGACTTTCTTTGTGAGGTTAAAATCACTCACCCTCTATACGCTGTCTTGGTTCAAAAGAGTGCCAATGCTTGTCAAATTAGAGAGTCACGCTTCGGACCCCGAGGACACCGCATGACATCAAGGCATAGGTTGTAAAGGTTTTATTTTATTTTTAAAGATTAGTACAAATATACTCATTTCTCTCATTCACGTTTATGCAGTGATGGTTTATTTCATAAATTCCTTGATCATTGTGAGTGAGTATGGTTTATAATAATGTCTATCTGAGTCTTGTGTAATATTTTTTCTTGTTTGCTTATTTGTAGATTCACGAGCGTTCTTTCAAGTGCACGAAGGGACTCCAACGAGATGAAAGCAAAGTCGTTGGACATAAGGTAGGCCTTTATGGCTGTATAGCATTTTTGTGAGTCTTGTATGCTTAGAGAGAGATTAAGTATAATTGGTTGTTTGTTGCTAGTTACTTTTAGTACTATAGAGATCGGTCTTGTCACGCAGAGCGCAGTTAATCTACACAACAACAAATGGCAACTCATTTGAGGATGGAACTTGTTGTTTTTGGTTCTCTTTTATTTTTGATTTGTGAGGAAACATTTTTTCTATGTTTTTTGATTGATACACATACATAGGGTAGTTAGATTTTCCTTTGTTTTTGAAAATTTAGAAATATTTTAAGTTTTTCTATAATTTTTCTAGAGGGCTTTTCTACGGCTTATTTTGAGAGTGCAGGGCGGAGTTCGCACTTTACAGCAAAGAATACGGTGCGGGACCGCACCTATCGATGCTTTGGTTACTGCGGACCACCTGTAAAACTTTTAGAAAACCTCTAGATTTCTTTTCATGGTTATATTTTATTTTGATTTAGATCTTTGGTTTTAACCTAGATCGATTATATGTCTGTCGAGAATAGTGAATGAACTCCAACGGTATTGATGTTTTTGATGATTTTCTAGAAGATTTTGCATTTTGGATTGTTTTTTCCACTTGGTCTTTGTAGCGATTCGAAGCTTTGTGATTTGAAGTATCTAAGATTACATTGATCTCTTTTTGTCTTTTTTGAATCCGACCTTTGATTGTGAGAACATCCTTTATTGAGAAATAGAGCTTTTTTGTTTGTTCTTTGCGAGATCTTCGAAAAACTTGGTTGAAAGTTTTGAATTTCATTTTTATAAAAAAACATATTTACGAGTGTTTTTTATCAAATTTTGTTATTGCGGAGCCGAATAGATTCTTAGTTTCTTACGAACAAATAAGAGAGAAAACATTCTCAAATCTTAAAGCTTTTACTTTCGATTTAGATTGTTTAAATTCTATAGATCTCAAGATTATATTTTGTAGTTTTGAGTAGTTTTTAAATTTTTGCATCGCTTTCTTTTGAAAGAAAGGGTGTTTTTGTAGCTTCGACTTTGGAAAGAAAAGGATTTTGTTATGAGCTTGATAATTTTCTCATTATTGAAAAGACAAAAATAGTTTCTTTCAATAATTTTTCATGTTTAAAGAGAAATTAAATTGCGTTCTCCAACTCTTTCTTTAGATGAGAAAGTTCATTGAAAGAAAAAGAATTGAATATCATTTCTAGGTGCATTTGGTGTGGAGGTCGAGTCTTCACATCATCAAAGTTTCATTTTCACACCCATTGACTTAAAAGCTTGAGCTCATAAAATTAACTCTTAATTAAAATTCATTTAGTAATCTTTTATTTCTGGGGCTCTTATCACCAACTGTAGACCCAGGCTAGTATCTTGGAGTAGGGGAGTAATTAACTCTCCAAGATAGCTAAAACAAACAAGTAGGCGAATCTTTGGTAGGAAGAATTCCAGTTGTTGCATATATGCTCGCGAGGAAGCTCCTCTTAAAAGGAGTCAAAGCACGAGATCATATGCGAACCCGGTGGGAGTAATCTAATCCTTCCTCATTGGGAACGATAGAAGATATATACGTGTTAAAGCAGCAGGTAAACCTTGGATGAGACCATTTTCGAGGAGCCGGGGGGTCACTTGTTGGAATATCTTGGATTATTTTCAAAAAGCACTTCAGGGGATTGAGCTTTGTTACTGCGCCGCTTGCGTGTGTGTCGGATCGTAGTGCTTGTTCCCGGCTATATTTGTTTCTATTTGTAACCTTAGAGGCTATAATATTTAGGATTCTTTCCTAAGGTAGACGGTGGAGGAAGATCCACTTGTGCCTGGAGAAGCCGAGTACGTCGGCAGACTCACTTGGACTCTCTCCCACGGGAGGGTTATCTTCACTCGAGATGGTATGGTGGAGAAACTTGCACGAGTCTGTTTCATTAAGCGGAGTTGTCGAGTACTTTGTTCCAACCACCCTTTTCGTATTAAAACTCTACTAAGTTGGATTTCATCACCAACTAGTGTTTTTAGTGCGGAAAGTTACTATTTAGTGTGTGGTTTTGAACTCCTAGATTTTTTTAAGCGTATGATTCAATTGTTTGTTTCTTAGAGACTTTGGAGTGTTTTTCATTGAAATTTTTCTTTGTGTGCGTGTGATTAGATAATCTTTAATCGTGGCGGACTTTCCAAGACAATCTCGGAGACTACGAGGAAACCCACGAGATATTCACCAAGTCAACTTGAAGGGCTTCGTGCTCGCGAGTATCATCCGGTAGTGGTAGAATTAGATCAACGGGAGTGGAAGTTCATACATAGTTGTACATCCGCAGTTATCAGAAAAACACCTACAACGAGTACATTCAAGAGTCGATTTCGAGTTTAAAGGATTCTTGGTCATATTTCTCCTGCGGTGAACTAGTTGATAAGCACTGAAGAATCTCGCGGGCACAAAAGCTGAATCTTACCGTATTAGAAACATCCTCAAGATTTATCACACGACTTCTAGCGATCCACGGTTTCACCTAGGGTAGAAAATATTGTCAGCGAGCGATCTTCCGAATTTGGTCTAATTTCTATTGAAGAACTTACTAATCCAAACAAAGACATATCTATTCCACGACTCCCCTAGATCCATAAATCTTAGAAGCGTGAATCTATTTTCTACTGGCCATTACGGCTGATCCTTGGTATCTTTCTTTAACGAACTTTTTAGAGAGTGCAAGGTCTTGCTTTTCATCCACCTCGAATTCCATTTCATCCAACACCGAGCGAGTTACTATTCGCCATCCATTATGGCATGAGAGTCGAATTAATGTTTTCCCGGAACTCACGAATCATTTTGCACGGTGGACCTACGTTCGCTTCGGGATGCAAGCTATATCTACGCTACTTTCTCGGGAAGCGACTCCACTCGACGTTGAAAACGTGTTGTCATCATGGTGCTTAATGGTCTTAAAATTGAAAGCGTCGAGATGCGAGCAGAAATTTTTATGATGTACAGTAATGTTCCCAATCCTCGGAAACCGCAAGGCGGTCGAGTTTACCATCGAGCAACCTCAAGGAAAGTCGATTCTACCGCTCGAGCAACCTTCGAGTAGTGCGAGTTTACCACCTAAGAGGGAAACCTCAAGGTGAGTCGGTTACCACACCGGAGGACAACCTCAAGGCTAGCTTTTTCGAGGACAAGGCGGCGGAATCTGTGTGTATTTTGGGGGACAACCCCAAGGGCCAGTTACATACCTCAAGGGTATCAAGCTTCGGGAGCGGTACACATACCTCAAGGACAACCCCAAACTCAATATGCTCCTCGAGGAGTCCTCGACGACGACTTCGGTGCCCCCGGCGCCTCGAGGTTATCAACCTCAAGGCGGTGCCAATTCAAGGTTCAACGACCTGCGAGTCGACCATATGTTCAAGGAGCCGAGAAATTTACCTTTTCAGTGCATCATCCCTACGTTCGACCGGGTTTTGGTCCTTATGTTCAGCCTTCTGTGGGACAATACCCAGGAATGATGGTGTGGGATCCGTCCCAATATCAACGGCCTTTGCAGCCTAATGTGCGGTTTCCTTATCAACTTGGCCGGCCATTGGTTTCTAGTCGACCTAACCTTTGTTCAGCACGACTATTCAAAGCTCACGCACCTAGTTCGGTCGATGGTCTTGCAGGCCTAGTGCACCTCGGACTCACGCCCAAAGCTGTGCGCAGGCTGGCACAGCGTACTGTTCAACTGCTGTAACACTCGTTTTTGGAGTATACTGTAGCGCCCCGGGTTCTTCTGTCCCTATGTCTACGTACACGTCCCTCAAGTATCACAGCGCTCGGTCGAAACGTCGGTTCAGGACTTCGGTTCCAAATACCTACGGGACAAGCCAGGTACAAGTACTGGTTGTTACAAGTCAACCTCCAATTTACGTATCAACCATACCGAGAAACGAGCCACAATTCGGTCCTTGTGTCTGAGAATCCAAGCTATCGAGTATCAACGAGTACCCTAGTTATACTTATCAGCAACCTTAGTAGCGGTGCGATTCATCACTGGTTTTCCGGAGGGTTACACAATGCCCATGCAAATCCGATTCCTAACAGTTATCCTGGGTGTCCGACTCTTTGGATTTGCTTTGGCTTCTCAAGGTTTTGCGACCCTAACCATCAGTATCGTTTTATCGCAACTTTGGACTTACGATTTGGCGTGCCTTACTGAGCTGAGTCCATTTTTATTATCGGAAAGCGGCGCGATGCCTCATAAGTTGCCCACGATGATATGTCTTAAGGGTCGAAGGTAAGTCGGGAGAGGATCCATTGAATCATGTTATGACTTATCACCTTTGGTGTGCACTCCAATTCGATCATTGATGATTTGATTCGTTTACGTCCAAAGAACTCTCATAGGTTTTGCGGCCAAATGAGCACATTGAGAGTTGCCACGAGGCTCATTTCATAACTTTGAGCTCGGTCATGCAACTACTTTCTTGAGCTCATTTTCGAGTTGCACAGTAGATACGACAATGGCACGGAATTATTAACTCCGCTAAAACAATCTATGTCCACATATATTTTACGATCATATTCATGAATGGCGGACGTAGGAGGCGTTTGGTAAAAGTCTATTATACCGGATCTAGTTTCGGCGGAGATGGTTTGTTAAATCATTGTTACCCAAGATCAACGAAGGATGCAAGCTACAGGTGCAGGGTGTTATTCTTGAAGAGCAAGCACAGTGCTCAAAGCATGCAGATCACCTATGACCTCGTTTACACGCGATCGGTACTTTACATGGAGAAATCTGCAAGAGCGTCCAAAAGCGGAGTCACTGAGCACTGCTCCTTCGTCTCATGCCTTGACGGTATGATTAGTCCGGTGACTCTAAAAGCAAGACAATCTTCCAAAATTCTTTCATCACATGTGACTTTACTGATTCCGAAGGAGGAAGTCTTCTCCTGAGATTTACAGCGATATTCAGTGTCAAAGTTGAAACATCCACGACAAAAATCAAAATACGGTGGTAAAAGAAGGAGGAACAGAATTCGAAGAAAAAGCTGAGTAAAAATGAATCCAATGACGAAAAATGTATTACCTTGCTGTCCTTGTTTCATTTGTGAAGAAGATCATTTCACGAAAGAATGTCCATATCGGGAGCGAGACTTACGAAATTTGTTAAAGGGATCGCATCAGCTTTCTTTGTCTTGAAGGATCCTTTCTCCGGTTCAGGAATAGTAAGATGATTGGTCCTACCTCGAGCTATTTTGGAAGAACCTATTATGATGATGTCTCATGTAAGGATTGCGATGCGATTGCGAGATTACGGTTCTAAGAATCACTGTTGATGGTAAAGAAAGCGAGGAGTCTTCTAATGAAAATACATCAACTACACCTCCTCCTAATTTCACAGTACGCTACGGATCGAGAAACAAAATCCATACTTAATAATCAAACCCTCCTGCTTTAAAAGGTGTTCTTAGTGAAATCGGCTTTCGATCCACATCGCGAGAGGCTGCTTTCGAAATTACAACATTGTTGAAGACTTAGTTTGTTTCTCCTTCGACCAATGTCTCGGCTTTGGAATCTTGCATAATCATACTTGACACAACATAAATTGTTATTGTCTGCCATAGGAGAAGTTTGTCAATGTTCGGGATCCTAACCTTATAATATTTGATTTAGAAAATAGTACACCTGCGCCTACCTCACCAAATGGCTTTCCAGAGATCCGGTGTTGGTAGACGATCTTTTCGGGCTTTGTGATTGATGAGGAGCTTCAGCGTGTATTGTGTCGATTTAGTGTTGGAAATCACTTGGTTCTCCTACACTTAACCAATCTCAGAGCAATTCTAAAGGATTTTGATGGTCGAGGTTTTTCAACCTTTTGGTATTTTGCGGGGATTTACCCATAGGGGTCGAAGGTAAAATCGTTAATCTGAGATGTGGAGAGTGGTTGATGCCCCTCACGAGATTTCAACCTTCTTAGGTGCGTAGTTGGTCCTATGCTATGGTTGCTATTGTTTCCTTCGGTCTTTAGACTTTATAAAATTTCCATATCAAGGAAAGATCATGACAATAGATCGGTTAACTTATTTCTTGTACGACCCACGGCCTCTACTGAGAAAGCAATCCGACACATGTTGAGAGTACATGGCTATCCCTTATAAGGATGTTGGAGTGGGTTTGATTAAAGATTACGGTTTGCTATGAAATTTTCCTTTCCTCACTCCTAACGTATCACCTTCTACGCAAGTATTCATGATTTCGTCGGAAACTATTGTGTTTGATGATCCTTGGATGCATACCTTAGAATCCGAGGTGTGAAGTTCATTTGATGGCATGATGCCCTTGAGTCCATTTGAAAGTGCGTGCCCGAGTGCAATACGGTCACTTTTAGAGCCCCTCTTCAACGCGAGAAGTCGAGTCCAATGAATGGGATCCGGAGGAATCACTTTCTATATCTAGTTCGGTTATAACGACATTTCTGAAGACTTGTTCATACTGAGATAGGCGAGTTCGTGAGTTTTTGTACGTTGATGATTTTCCATGGGAAAGATCTACATCACCCGAGTCTTCATACACAATTAGATCATTTTGAAGATGATTTCACTTCAATATTCTTGCGTGAATATGTCAAAGGAACCTGGAATCCATTGCAAAATCCCGATTCGAAGTTAAATTTGGAAAATATATCTAGAACGGTTCCAATTGACATTTCGGTGAAAACACTGGAATAATTGCTAAACGTTCATATAGGTGCTTGTTGTACAAATGAGAAGAAATTCCGGAGCTTATAAAAGCCCTATTTCAAGAATTCGTGACGTGTTTGCCTGGTCTTATGAAGAAATGCCAGGAATTGATCCACATCGATCGATTGTTCATGAAATTAAGTACCCACATGCTAAACACGATTAGCGTCAGCGAAAATGCATTACTTCATCCTACAGAAAAGTGCGCTATAAAAGCGAGGAAGTTGAAAAATTACTTCACGATTCATTTTGTCCATTCCCGCCACGGAGTGGGTGTCGAATATTGTTCTGTGGCTACGAGAACGATGGACGATGATGTATCGCTTATAGGGATCATCATCGAGCGCGTCCAAAGATGGGTGTCCAACTCTCTACTCCAGTCAGATATTGAATGATTTGTCTAACTAGCGATGTGTTTTCCTTTACGAGATTGATTTTGAGTAATCTAAATCAAATAACCATCACCTGTGTAAGTCTAAACCCATAACATTTTACTTGCTCCATGCATGTTTCTTATAGTAAACTACCATTCTTTGATTAAAAAGCAGTGGAGGCACTTTTCGACTGGGCTATGTCTTATGCCATTTCATGACATTAAGCACATTGTCGAGTACATATATCGATGATATACTGCTCGTTCGATTATGTAGGGCAAACGCGTCTTACTCATTTCATGAGCCAATTGTTATGAGAGATGTTGAGCATTATCACGTAGGGCTGAATCCGCATAAATGTGTTTTTACTGCGATGGGAGTAGTCGAGTCTTGCGGGATTTCTTGCTTTCAAAAGTAGGCATTCGCTCGTAGTCAAAGTCGAGGTCGAAAAGCTGTTTCGTTAAATTTCCTCCTCCTTCGACTTTACGCCAACTCCAAAGTTTGTAAGGAAAACTTTTTCGTGGACATTTCATTCCTAACTATGCCCGAAAGCTTACAAAAGGTTTTACCCGGTTCGTGTGAAAGCAGACATTTCCGTTCTTTTGGGATGAGATCGAGTCGAGTCTTTTTGATGCGCACTTAAACACGCGTTGACCCATGCCGTTGTTGCATCCTCCCAACTACAACCAAGATTACATTTTGTACCTACGATGATTCTCATTCCGCCGATTCAGGATGGTTCTTTAGTTCGGGAAGATGAATCCCACAATGAACATGTGGCGTTATTATCTACAGTGAATCGCATCAGCCCGAAATCAAATACACACACGTGGAGAGAAAATGGCCTTGGCGGTTTGTTCAAAGGCGTCAACGTTTTGAGACATTACATCTTGTTACGTAAAAGCACGGTAATTTCTAGTGCAACCCTATGATGTATATTTTGACCAAACAATTGCTAGAAAATATTCCAAATGGATAGTGAATTCTCTGTAGGAATTTGACTTGGAATTTGAAAAATACAAGGCAAAGAAATCTTTGTGTGTGCTGTGGCCAGTGTACGGATTTCTCTCGTGCGAAAACGTTAGTGAGAAGAAGTCCCATTGACGGACGAATCTTTGTTTTCTCCAGCCGGTACCGCAGATCCATGGTATGGAGATATTATCGATTTATCATCTCGAACTCCCAATATTCGGCTCGACATCTCACGAACCTCGGCCCGACCGGAGAAATACGTTTCCAATCAGCGATGCTCATACCATATCATTGGTGATTACACTTTATACGTCGTGGTAGGCGGATTACGACTTTTCCGGCGTTGTCTAACTCATGAAGAAGCGAGAAAAGGTGTTAAATGATTGCCATTACGGGACATGTGGCGGTCACTATGTGCAGGTATGCCGCCGCCCAAAAGATGCTAACGTGCGGAGTTATTTACGGCCAACGTTGTTCAAAGATTGCATTGCACGCGGTTAGGAAATGCCACTGGCCCAATCCAGTGCATTTGATCGATGTCGTACATTCGCTCCTCTTCACTCTGTTCTCTTGTGAAATCCTTTCGCGAAATGGGGTATCGATTTTATTACATGTAACCCTCACTTGACGTGCATGCACTATATTATCTTATGCAGTAGATTATTTTACAAAATGGTTAAAGGCGATGCCTACCTCAGGTGACGGCAAACGCAGGCTAGCATAGAATTTCGTCTTTCATCCCCTAGTTCTAGGTTCGGTGTTACCCAAGCTATTATTACGGATCATTTGAAGTCTATTTTCGGAATGTCATGATGACTAAACTGGACGACCTGACAGCTGCGTCACGATAGTTCCTCGGAAAATTTGTCCGCAAGCGCGATAGTAGCGGTTTGAAGCTCATTAACGAAGTTTTGGTGCAGCTGTCAGCGATCCCATTGAATCATTGATACAAGGCAGTGGCTTGTCCATGTTATTTTCGGCACTTTGGGCATATCAAACCTCATTCAGAAACATCGAGCGGGTTTCACTCCTTTTCGAAAGCTGGTTTACGGTTTGGAAGCTTTGTTTTTAGATTGAGATGCAGAAATACCGTCACTAAAATTAGCCATAGAATTACTTTCCCGCTTTCGTCTGAAGAGGAAAAAACTATTTTCTTGCCCACGCGAGTGGATGAGAATCGTGCAAAATGCTTGCAATAGCAAGCGAGGCTCATGTTAAAAGGAAAATTAAAAGCTCGTTATGATAGAAGTGTGACCCCTCGAAATTTTAGGAGAAAGGAGACCTGAGCATGACTATGGTCAAGCTAAAGCAATAGGAGACATTTGGAGAGTCGATGCGTATGTGGCATGGTTTCTTACATTGTTAAAGCGAAAGTTAAGCAAAAGCCTAAGTCGTTGATGACAGTTTTGACGGTGTCCCTTTGGATAAAGCGAGAGATGGGCTCTGTCTAAAGAGATATTATGCTTAAATGTGGTGTGGAGATTTTGTGCGTTTGAGATTTATTTACTACGCTGGTGTGTTTTAGATTAGAAAAAGTGTACTTTGGTTTAGAGAGTGTGTTTTTATCATTATGCCTTGCTCAGGTTTTACTCCTGTTATTGCAAAAGATGTCGTACGTCTCTATCGAAACCTACATTGGTTTTGCTTGTGATGAGTGCTTGTATCGTAGTACATGGAGACATTTCTTCCGTAACTTGGGTTATCTATTCACCCTACGACGAGTTAGTATCCATGCATGGGGTAAGCCTTGAGAGTCGGAAACAACAAATAACGACTGCCGAGTATAGTGACGGTCGTTGGTTATTATCTACGAATCCATATCATTTGGAATTCGGAGTTTGATTGTAATGTTCGATTACTGAACTTGTTTTATTACAACTTAACGGGGTTTATACCATTAGAAATCAATGTTATTATGGTTATTTTTAAGAGTTCGTCTCTTGGAAACGTGAGATTTGATTACATTGAATATCTTGACATATTCAAATACAATTTAAATACATTAGCGAGTTGCAATTGCTTCTAGTATGATAAATAGACATTTGCAATAATCAAAAGCGATAGAAATCAAACAACATTCATATATGTACACGGAGATCGCAGGCAAATGAGTGATATATCATAGTATAGGAGTGTTTTCAAAAATATACATTGTCTTCGATCATGGGTTTGGAAAACACCTTATGATCGGAAAAAAATGATAATACAAAAGTAAAAAATATGAGTCTACCACGATCATCCCATCAACGATGGTGATCGGGATAAGAAACCCGCGCCGAGCTACCTGCCTTAAGGAGCACTCTGCAAGGTCCACCGGAACTCGATCGCGCATCTCACTTGCAGCCTTTCAGTGGAGTGCTCATCTATGCTTGTCCTACGGAATATCTAGAGTCAAAGCGCTCTAGATGATGCTCTAAAGTCGGTCGAAAATCTTGACTGGTGTCTTGTTGGGGCTGGTGCGGTGCGCAGCGGGTTGTCTTCTCTCGTAAGGTTGGAGATGGGGTGCAGGCCGGTTTGTGGACCCACATCTGTATTATTCAAAAACTTTTGGTTCTTATTTTTAGGAAGGCTGATAAAAATATAAAAAATTAGAATTTAGCAAATGTTGAAAAATGTTTTTACTGAATCATCCTTGTTCCTTGCTTTGGAGAGCCATCTCTCGGTGCGCGCGGAAATCTATCCCGGTAGCCATAGCAGAAGTCCTCTATCACAAAAAGTTGGCCGGTCTAGCCAGCGAAAATATGAAGGAGGAAATCCAGAGCAATCTTAGAACCCTCAATAGCATGGCGAGCCATCGATGCGGACCAGCGAACCATCCTCGGTTCTCGAAGGAAATATGAAGGAGAAATCGGACAATCTCGGAGACCCTCTCGATAGCATGGCGAGCCATCAGTCGGACCAACAAACCATCCTCGGTTCTCGAAGTCAGCGCGCCAGCCAGCTTCCATCTACTGCGATGGAGCTAACATAGGGATCCTCTCTGAGAGAAAAGAAGGCATCTTTGATGGATCCATATCCAAAATTTATTCGATTTCCCATTTTTGCTGCTTTGGTTGGTTGGCCTTTTACATTAGCCAGACCTTTCTGACTTACCGATTAAAGATGGTTCATGAAAAATAATCCACAACGTCCGCATTTGGGAGACCGAGTGGCTACATGCGATGCGCAGGCACTCACGCACGAGTTTGGTAACGGTAAAATAAATGACTTTCCAGTTCATGGCGGATGATGTGTTTTATATCAATCCGTTTGTCCGATTTGCTCTGGTCATTCGCGGAGAATTCTAGTTGGAGATTAGTGACAGGACTAGCCACGGCCTAGTCCCAAATAAAGAAACTTTTTCAGCCCCTCTTGGAAAAACACGGTCAAAAATGCACTATATATCCTCCCGGCTCCATTTTCGAGCCGGTGGCCACCAATAAGGAAGCCACTTCCGAGTCTGCACATTCCACGTTGTTCACCAACCTTGTCGGAGTTCTGCGTGCCCTCATGCTTTAGAGATGGCCCAAAAAATTTGTACAAGCCACATGCTGCTATTTCTACGTTGTGTGGGAAAATGGAGTATTTCGGCTTCATCCACGTCCACGAGGTGCTCACGTTCTCTCCAAATCGGCATCTTGTCAATCCTACTGATGCATAAAAAGGCATGTTAGAACGATCTTAATTGAATGGGAAAGTAGATAAGAAATGAATGTTTTAAATTCAACAGCGCATGGGTACCTCACTACGCTTTTGTAAAAAGTGCGGTAGATACGCGCAACATCCTTGGCACGTCTTAGGGTCGCGGACCGAAACTTTTACTCCTCTGATAGAAAAAATTTGGGGTCATAGACAGCGTCGTGTCTACACTGCGGACCGTGAGCGATCTTGCAAGCCATTTTTTTGCCCTAAAAATACAAACTAAAAGCCTAAAATGAGTGGAAACGGATACACGAGGTCAAGAGGTCGTGGATTACACAGAGTGACGGTTTTCCGATTCCGATGGGCCGGATTTTCCGAGAATCTTCGAAATTTCTTACCCAAAAGCTTTTTTTACTTTTCACTGCTGAAATCGAACGGTAAAAATGAAATTGAAAAAGTCCTTTTTACATAAGTCGAATAGATGAATTTTAAATTTGTTTATTTTTTACTTTAAAAAGGATATTTTTTGAAAGAATTTTTACTTATCTTAAAGCACGGTATGTGTAATGTTTCAAGTTTTTGTGCGAGATTGGATTTTTCGAGAGCGAAGTCATTTTTCAACAAAGAGCATACTTTTATCACTCGGACTCTTTCAAAGAAATTTCACACGAAAAAGCGATACCACCTGGAGTCCTCTTTTGAGCCCTTTCTCGAGACTCTCCTCTAAATGTGAAAGGGTCGCCAGATGCCGAAATTAGCCGAGACTCGTAAAGTAAATGGGCGAGTCGTCCCCTTGGTACAGTTTACCCTCTTTTTTGGTGAGGCTGGACTGTTGCCTAGAAAAAGGTATCGTTGACTAAATCTGATCAATAGAGTTCTCTCCCGCATTATTTTATCCTTTTTCGGAGCTCGAGAGACTAAATTTACGAAAAAGTACATCCACGGAGTTTTCTTAAGTTTTTCTTCGAAGCTCCTAAAAGCCCGAAAAACATCGGGGTTTCTCCTATCTTGGACTCGTTAAAACTTGCGGTGAGGACACGTTCAAATTTCCAAAACGAGGAGCAGACCACTCCTTCTTGGGGTTGAATTTTAAACTAAAGTTGGACTCATCCAAAGGTCTGAGCTTATAAGCAAGCAGTATGTCATCCTCCTCGAAGCTTGTCAAAATATAAAGAGGTACTTGCCGAAATGGTGGAAAAGAGAGAAAAATGAGGCGTGTTTGTTGTATTTTAAATTTTTCGAAAATTCGATCGACACACTCTTGAACACGACACTTTCATTCACACGGGTTGAGGAAATCATTTACCTAACCGAGTTAATCAAACCACATTGTTAAAAGTCTTTAGATTTGGTTTCTACGGTATTAGCTTTGGGTTAATTTTTCACCAGACCATCTGTGATGTCGATGATGTGTTCAAGAGGACGGAGTTCAAATAAACTATTTCATCTTGCCAAAATATATACGTCATCCCTTTGACCATCACTAGTCGGTCCTTGCCAATATATTTTTCAAAACTTGAATCTATGAGTTTTTGTGTTGTGGAAGCTTGCCTACGTGACGGATCAATTTCTATGGAAACCTTCGACGCACATTATCTAGGAGAGTTGATCCAGAGAATTGTCGGTGCAACTAATCTGCATTACCTCAATGGCCCGGGTTTCTCACCTCTGTCGATGACGTGAGTTGCATCATTGACTTTGGAAGTCAGAGATGAGTCGATGAGATGTTTGAATTCATCTCATTCATTCACATTTCATGGATTGTCATGGTACTTTGAGAGCCATTGACATTCTCCCGGTGGTTACTCTCACTGCTTGTTAACGATTCACGAGCATGTATTGGTAATCAAGTGGTTTTTACTACATGTTCGAGCTTCCAACACATTTATTCACATGGATGAGAGATCGTGCTAGTTGGAGATCACCGAGAAATCAAGACCACGGATCTAGTTTCCACCATCCGGGCTCACGAGGAATTTTATTATTATACGGTAGACTATTCATTACGAATGCAATTGTCGCATGTTGTGTCTACACTATTGATGTAATATTAAAATCATTCACTGTATCGGAAACGATTTGAGTTAGTTTCTGAGTTTAGTTTTAATTTAGGTAGCATGGGAATGCTCTACTTTCCGGTGATGACATAATATGTATATATTTTGCCATTGAATGTTTTTACGAGGTTCCACATTTGTGCCTCACGGGGATGATCTTTGAGCTGATTAAAATGCTGCACTCTTCATATATCACTGAACTTCAGCTTCATCCCCTTCCAGGACTTTCCACTTTAGGGGGAAATTTGTTACACTAAAAATTGTCATCACGTAGCATTTTGCTATGAGTATGAGTTCATTATTATCATACTTCCTCCTTTGCAAGTCTAACATATATCGGTTTCATCCACGTCAAACTCCAAAATCGAGAGAAAAAGTTCCTAAAAATCCCCTAAACATTGGTATCTCGCTTTCTCTATTCATTTCCTGCAGGTCCCGCACCTAAAGTTCGAGCTCTCCACTATGCGGAACCATACGCTTACCGCCCTTTTGTGTTATAGGTGCGGACCTGTAAAACTCAAAAAGGCAAGAGAGTAAAGATAAAAGTTGATTTGATTAATTCTAGAAGGTTCTAGATGGGACTTTTCGGGGAATGGATGCATGCTTTGAGAAGGTTCATGCATCCCTCACTTGATCGGAGCTAACCCCTTGATGTAAGGAACTAATAATCCCTTTGAAAGAAGGATTCTATCCCTTCATATTTGGAGCAGAAAACCTCCTCTTTTCCACTATAAAAGGAGGCCTTGGAGGTGCCTCAAGGGAGTTTTCCAGCTTAAGATATTTGAGGTTAAATATTGTTGAGATTCGGACTCGGTTAACTAAGAATTTACGTGAGGTTAAATCACTCACCTCTGCTCTGTCTTGGTTCAAAAAGGCACAATGCTTGTCAAATTGAAGATTCACACTTCGGACCGGGAGACTGCACGACATCAAGGCATAGTTGTGCAAGGTTTTATTTTATTTGAAAGTTAATACAAATATACTCATTTCTCTCATTAAATTTGTCTATTCATGGTTTATTTCATAAATTCCTTGATCATTATGATGAGTATGGTTTATAATAATGTCGCTACGGTGTTTGTGTAATCTTTTTGCTTGTTTGTGACTATAGATTCACGAGGAACGTTCTTTCAAGTGCACGGGAAGGACTTCAACGAGGTCAGAAAGCGACCAGAAGTAAGGTAGGCCTTACACCTATATAGCATTTTTATGAATCTTGTATGCTTAGAGAGAGATTAGTATAATTGGTTGTTTGTTGCTATTTACTTTTAGTACTAGAGAGATCGGTCTTGTCCGCAAGACGGATTAATCTACACAACATGGAGGCAAGTGTATGATTGTTTTTAGAGTTCAAGGTGGCTTCCCTTTAAATGAATTTGCAAACAACCTAACTCATTCTCTCTCAAAAGACACTTATTTTGTTGGAGGAGGTCAAAACAGAGGCTCACTTTGCATTTAAGACCTATGGTTTGCACAACTAGGGTTTGATAATTTCATAGACACGAAATTATGAAAATTGCTTGGAGGACAAGGGGGAGAGGCCACCTACTAGCTTTAACTCTTCTGCAGCCCTTTGAATACAACTTGGAGG
The DNA here is from genome assembly GCA_034641835.2 of Pinus albicaulis. Lineage (NCBI taxonomy): Eukaryota > Viridiplantae > Streptophyta > Pinopsida > Pinales > Pinaceae > Pinus > Pinus albicaulis. Next base: position 823,268,256 of record CM076582.1, on the reverse strand, counting down.
ATGAATTTTAGCCTTAGGGAAAGTTATTTCCTTGTTTCAGGAGCCTTTTCATTAGTGCAATGCCACTTATTTGCGCAGCGCCAAAAAACAGGTCCACTTGCAGCCAAGTTTTGATGACCTTCCCGATGTCGAATTTGGGCCCGTAATAGATCGTTGGAAAGAGTAACTTGTATAATTTCCAAATATACCATTTTTTCTCTGATTGGATTTGAATTTACTTGCCAAAATTTTATTTTCCCAAGATTGGTCAAAAAGTGTTGAGTGATGGTGCAGAAATGTAGAGTGTTGGTGCAGGCAACGTTTGGAGGCCTTCTGTAACTCCAAATTGATCTCATGATAGCTCATTGGAAATATCTTCAGTTCTAGTTTCCATTTGACTCATCAAGAATGTAATTTGGACAATACAGCTATAAGAACACTTGATTTTCCCAAGGTCACTCTAGCAGTGCAGAAATTCTCCTAGGACACCTATATTTTTGTCATTGCTACCAAACCATGATACCTGTGTAAAAAATGAAGGATTTTTTTCTTCTTGGGCCTATGATGGACAAAAATATCTTTCATTTTTGTCAAATTTATCTCTGTTTGGTCAGAAACATAGTTTGAAGCAAAACTAGCCCTAGGTGTGACACATGGCTTGTCTCTTGGAAAGAATTCCTGGAATAAGATGGGGGCATTATGTTTATGAGTTGGTATGGCTTCATGATTTCTAATATGACCTACCATATGGATTTTCTACCCTTATGCATATTTTCCATAGCAAACCCTAGCTTAGTTGGAAGAGGAAATTAGGGTTTAGTGTAGGGGATTTAGGATTGCCTTGTAAAGGGAGGGGAATGAAGGGGTTAAGGGTTGTTTAAATTTTTGGGAAAATTTAGGGGAATATGGATAGATGTTAGAGAGTAGGGGAAAGTGGAATTTCAAGAAATGAGCGAGGGTAAGAGGTCCAAAAGGGAAAAACATAGGCCTAGTCTCAAAAAGTGTCAAATTGTGGCAATAGACTAGGTTTTGTAGAAAAATGATGATTTTTAGGGATAAGAGTGATGGGAAGTGTTTATGAAGGTATATTAAGGATAGGGAAAGGTGTAAGAGCATCAGGATACAAGATTTTTTGATGATTTAACCATGGAGGTCATGAAACCAAGAAAAATTCCCTCAAAAGCCCTAGATGGATAACAGAGTCATAAGCAAGGGAGAAACAGAGGAATGAGATTATGGGTGTGAAAATGGGACAAAGATGAGAGGCATGAGTCCATGAGTGATCTTTCCTGACTGATAAGCTGACTATGACATGATAGAGTAGGGAGATAGTGAAAATTTATCCTAAGGATAATGAAGGCAGTGAGATTTCTAAAACTCACAATATTCATGAATTTTGTTTTGAGAAATATATGATAAGCATTTAGTCATCTACAAAATAGAAAAAATAACTGATGACTTACAGTGGATCCACTTGGGGAGGGTAGCTCCTTTTCAAGAGTTGTCCAGAACTTCAGATCTCTGTGTTTATGAAGATCAGTGCCTCATCCATTGGGCAGATTTGTCTTCCTTTCCATTTGTTGATGCTTCTTTGAAGTTCTGATCTCAATAATCTGAAAAACATGATTAGCTCAACTTCATCTCTACCTACCCAACCTAATTTCCTAACGTTTTCCTCTTCCTCGGGTGCACTTGAACTGGGAAACCCTTGACATTCTTTTCTCTTGAAAGAAAAACAAACTATCTACTTCTACTCTTATCACTTCCAAGAGTTCATATTAGGCTAGTTAACTCTTTCATTCTCTACCTAGACTATTTGACTGTCAATATTAAGCTGTACGACAGACTTCATTTTCTAAGCTATTGACATGAAATTGACAAAATGGTTTAAATCAGGATTAGGCCATATGACATACCATGAGTTGTGGCATTAGGACAAGCTACACACAAACATTATTTTTGTACAAAAAAAATTAGAAAAACAAGGGATGTGATTTATCATTCGGTATGCATCCCCATATTTCTCTTTGGTTCAGTTTTGAGCATGTGGAACCAGTATCTTTCATTCCTAATCTATCTTTTTTGACAAGTCAAGTTTTAATTATTTGACAAGCTCTCTTTCACTAAATTATCAGCAATAAATTGAAAACATGTTCAACCATGATTAGGCTAGATGAATGAACAAGACTTTCTGGCACAGGTAGTGGCATTTAGGCTTCCACACTTTTAGTAGTACTCTTTTTTGGGTATCGGGTTGTACCTCTTCTTCAAATCTGCCCTCTTTTTCATCTTTTCTCTATTTTTTTCTAAGATTAAAAACTAGAAATATTCTCATAGTTCTGAGCTTATTTTCATTCCTGTCTATCCTAATTTAACCTATACATGATATACATTCAACAGGTGAAATCTCTTTTCTAATACAACCAATCAAGCAGATGATTGCATGAGGGATCTTGGTTCAACTCTTTGAGAGTGCTGACAAAATTAAAAGGCCACTCCCACCTTACTTGTGTTTGAATAGTAGTTCCTAAATTTTTTATTACACATTGCAACAAACTTCTCTTGACACGATTTACTCCCTCTTCAAATGTCTTTAACAAATCAGCAAATGGATCTTGAAACAATACCTAAATGTGAAGATTTGGTAAATAAGCTTTATCTAGGACTGCCTCTTTCTCCACTTGGTTGAGCTTGGGACTCCTTTGGGAAAGAAAATATACCTCTTCCTTATGATCATCTGAACTGGCAGCCTCATCATATGTTTCATTGTTGTTTTCTAGCAAACCTGATATGCTCTGATTTAGTGGGTTGAATTCTGTGTGACAATCATCATGTTGATGAGTAGGAGCACTCCTTGGAAACAAATCTTCTTGAGAAGGCAGTGCAAAAGCTCTCATGTGATTATCAACTTTGAGGCCTTCATTTGCAATTTGTAATTCAATGAACCTTGGTGGCTACCAATCTAGAGTTAAGGAGGATTCCATGTTCCAAATGATTTCCTCAAATATTTCAGGAAAAGGCTTCTTATTGACAACTTTCTCAAGAAGTTCATCATCCTCCTCAACCTCAACATCAAAACTGAAAGACTGCTAATTTCCAATTACATGAAATTTATTTCTGATGGACTGGAGTGAAGTAGAGCAAAGAGTCAGAGACTCCTCACTTACTTCTAAACTTTCAAGTCTTTCCTTATCAGTGTCATAGTTGACTTGTCTTGGCTGATTATTGCTTTCAATCTGATGGTAGTGAAATTCATCCCACAAATCAACTACTGATGGCTCTGCAAGGTTAGCTTCTATTTGGAGAACATCATCATCATCAGACTGATCAAAATTTTGAGAATCATCGACATAAATAATTTCACCAATCAAACATATTGGATTACCAGTTTGTTATTCTTTGAATTGATTTACAAGTTCACTTTCTGACTTATGGTAGACAGGGTTAGCAGGGGAATGAACATAAATATTTTGTTCACATGAAGGTTTAGAGACTGGGTGCATGTTTAGTATCTGATTTATTTCCTCTTCAGTCAAAAGAGGAGGAATTTTTCTATTTCTTTGGATAGACGTATAATAGTTCTCTTTCTCTTGTGAAGGCTGATTTTGGGGTTGAATGTTTTCTCGAGCCTCACTTGAAAGAGATGGTCAATCATCACTTATGCCTCCAGAAAGATCCTGTGGGTTTTCTTCTATCTCTTGATTAGGTTCTACCTCAACTAACTCCTCTAGGCTGTCATGATAGCTACCTTGAGAATGAAATTGATGAATGGCTTCTAATAGATCCTCAGGATGCCATTTCTTAAATATTCATCAATGTTTACAAGGTATTGTATGAGATCTTCAGATTGATCACAATAATTTTCAACTAATGATAAAGATGAAAAATTTTCTTTATAATGATCATAAAATACCTTTTGGAAGTATTTTAAAGAAAACAAACTACCAGGCTTCAACCATTCATCCATTATCTTGCCTTACCCTCTAATGTTTCCATAAAAAATTTCATGAGGCAGTCCTCGTGTCATTCAACCTTTAACCTCCATACATGTATATGAAATTTGATGAGATGTAACAAGGGGTCATCACATTTTTCATCTAAAATATTGCAGGATTTTTATCCAATTTATCTGAGGCATTTTATGTGGAAATCCAGGGATATAGTCTGTGTTCATCAAATCATATATCCTTTATATCCTTGTATCCATGTTTGTAAATTAGAAAGAGTCATTGTATCTTTTCAACCAGTCTAGATTTCTCTACCAGTGGAGTCTTTAGGTCTATTAAGGGTTGTGGAGTCGCTAGGTGGAATATTTCAACTTTTTTGTCCACCATCAGCATGATTGGGATTGGTTAATGCATTCCTAGGGGCGTTCATGAGAAATAGTGGGGTCAAAAGGGCTACTGAAGACCAGTGGAGTTGCGAGGTGGATGATGTTTACTGTTTTAAGGATTTTCTTGTTGTCCACCATCAACAACTAAATACCAATCTAAGGAATTTTGTGGTTTTATGAGGCCTTAAGGATGTATAAGATATCATTGACTCATAATTTCCCAATTTGATTACCAGAATGTTAGTATGGTGATGAGCAGATTCACTAGATTTTCTCAGTCTAAATAAGGGTCTAATGATTCCTAAGAGGTATTCAGGCAAATGTGTACTCAGAACGTTCCATCGTGATCGCCAAAATGTTAGTGTCCTGTGATTTAGCATATTGGTAGAACAGTGCATAGGGTAACATGAAACCAACCTTTGGAGTCCTAGGACCTAGCCTTCCTTGAATTAGAGAGGGCTATCTCCGTTGTATGAAAATGATGTGAACATGTTTGCTTTTAGGGTTTGGTTTTAGGCTAGTTATTAAGTGTAGGGTTTGTTGCTTCTTTTGGTTGGGTAATATGAAATAGGTATAATAGGTGGAGTGAGACATCATCAAATCGTTGGGCTATGGAGTCTATAAAATTCATGGATATCTCAACAAAGAGCCAGAGTGCATTACAGGGAAAATCTAGTGTGGTCAAATACCCATAAACAGGAAGGTCTCAAATATGGATAGGCAAAAGATAATAATTATGAGATATGGGAAACCATTTACTCAATGACAATATTTAAACAAATAGACATTCAAGACAAACGTTCCAATGAAATATAGAAGGCGAGAAACTCATTTAACTTCTAATGATTTCACCTTCAAGGCTTATAAAACATTTAAGATAACAAAATAACTTTAATCAATCAAAGAGGGAACTCATAAAAATTGTTGATCAAGCTATAAAGAACTTTGAGGAAAACTGATAGGCATGGACAAAGGGCAAGATTAGAACAAGACCTCCTTGGCTTAACGTAACAAGTAATACTTCAAAGAGAGATTTCAAAAACATAGTTTAGATAGCATCAAATAAGGAGGAATTTCCATAAAACATATTTGGAAACCAACATATTAATCCATTTATGAAATAAAAAAGCATAAGGAGGCCTAAGGAGCAACTAAGAATTCCCTAAACACACCCAGTAGAGGAAAAAATTAAGTCAATAGAAGGAAGGAAGGACTAAGGTGCCTCAAACAACATTTCTTAGCCTATAATTTTTTGTTCAACTACATATAGAAGGATGAAACATTATGATAAACAAGAAAATGTGAAAAAATTAGAGACACATCACCATTAACCAAGCTCAGAGATCTTGCAAGCAAGCTTCATCATCATCAATCAAAGAAAATCATCCACAAGTTCCACAACACCAAATTTCTTTTCAACCTCAGAAAACCATGTATTTCTCTCAAATCTCATCAAATGCAAAAATTTACAATGAAGCCCTCATGCTCTATGTAACTCAGAAAAGGAGGGAAAAACCTCTAGATAGGATTGGAAAATGTCAAAATCACTCAAAAATGTCATAAATATCTAAGAGACCATGCAAGGCCCAAGGCAAAAATTATCCCATGAAATAAATGCCAAAATAAGTTCTAGCACCTAATTCTAGAGTGATTTGCCTTAAAAAACACAAAAATAGGATTTTACAATAAATGAGTGTGTTTTGTTGACTTTTGGTCAAAAACACACTAAACAGTTCATTTGTGTAGTGCCACCTCAGACAGAAAATAGGCACTTTTGCAACCATGTTTCAGACCACTTCTCGGTGTCGGATTTGGCTCCGTGATGGCTTGTTGGAAATCCTGATGAGTCTAACTTCCAGAAATTTTTTTGGTTTGATGATCCAGTTCCTGCAGCCTTTTCAAAATGCCGAAATCCCAAGACTGCAATTAGCACAACGCCAGGTCTGAAATAGAGGTAGAACGGTGAAAAATGAGGGTTTGTTTGACCTTTTGAGGGGTCAAATCAGCTCCAATCCCTCTGTAATGTAGTGAGAAAATTGTACTAGCCATGGGAAGTCAAAAAATTCTGAATTTTCCTCCTGAGGATGCTCCAAGGATTAGCACAGAGCCAAAAATAGGTACTTTTGCAACCAAGTTTTGGACCTCTTCCTGATGTCAAATTTTTCTCTATGATGGCTTATTGGAAAGCCTGATGAGTATAATTTCCATAAATTCTTGTGGTTTCCTGATCCATATCCTAAAGTATTTTCAAAATTCCAAAATCCCGATAGCCATTAGCGCAGTGCCGGGTCTGAAATAGAGACAGAATGGTGAAAAATGAGGGGTTTTTTGACCTTTTGAGGGGTCAAATCAGCTCCAATCCCTCTGAAACTTGGCGAGAAAAGTGTACTAGACATGAGAAGTCCAAAAATGCTGATGTTTCCTCCTAAGGATTCTCTAGGGATTAGCGTAGTGCCAAAAGTAGGTACTTTTGCAACCACGTTTTGGACCTCTTCCTGATGTCGGATTTTTCTCCCTCATGGCTCGTTGGAAAGCCTGATGAGTCTAATTTCTAGAAATTCTTATATTTTCATATTACAGCTCCTGTATCCTATTCAAAATTTAAAAATCCCAACACTGCTATTAGCGCAGCGCCAGGCCTAAAATAGAGGCAGAAAGGTGAAAAATGAGGGGTTTTCTGACCTTTTGAAGGGTCAAAACTGCTCCAATTTCTCTGAAACTTGGTGAGAATAATGTGATAGTGATGAGAAATCCAAAAATACTAATTTTTCCTTTTGAGGATGCTCCATGGATTAGCGTAGCGCCAGTGGCACTGCACTAATAGGCCTCCAATTCTCGAAAAACCAAAAGTTGTCCAAATTTCCTCAAAATTGGTGGAGGTGTATTTCATGGGGTTTGAGAGACCTGTTAAGAAGCTCATGCCAGAAATCCATTGCCTTCATGACCTTTTTCTTCTTTTAGGGTTTGGATTTCAAGTAGGGCCTCTTTGAGTTTGGCACTTGGAGCCTGATTTCTTTGGGCACAATGCTTAGTCATTCTTCTTTGTAGATCTAAGCCCTTGTTTGCCTTCTCCAACTTGGCCTCTAGGTGTATGTTTTCCCCTCCTCCCTTTTTCTTTCCAATGCCTTCCTCAACTCTATGGTTCTTAGTCTCTTAGTCTTTGAGTTGTGCCTTTTTGTCTTGGAGGAGGGAGTTTGAAATCCTTGCTTGATTTCATCAGCTTCTTCATCTTCACCATTTAGCCTCATCAGGCACCACATTCTTGGTTTCATCACTGCCCTCTTGGTCCTCAACACCATAATCAATTTTACCTTCTTTGCTTATTTCTACCCTGTCACCTTGGTCTTCATTTGGGCTGCTTGCCTTTTCACTGATATGATCTTCATTTTTATCATTACCCTCATCACTTTTCTCATTGTCACCATGACTGTCATGATTACCTTCAATATTTTCTTCACTTAGCTCATCATCATGGTTACTGTGGGGGTCACTATCTTCAATTTTTTCATGACTGTCATGAATTTTTTCTTCCTCACTCACACTTCCCTTATTACCTTCTGTACTTTGGTCATTTGTTTCACCTATATCCATGCTTACCTTTGCTTCATTATCAGTGTCACTGTCTTGACTACCTTTTCATCCTCTTCCTTTCTATCACTATTTTTATCACTGTCATCTGCCCTTGACATGGTTCTAGGAGATTTTTGTGGACCAACTAGGCTTTTGGAGGAGAAAAACAAAGGTGGTGATGATGGCAACGTTTACAAATGAGTGATATGGAGGAAAGTGTGTGACTGTTTTTAGAGTTCAAGGTGGATTCTCTTGAAAATTTATTTGCAAACATATTAACTCATTCTCTCTCAAAATGCACTTAGTTTTTTCAAGGAGGTCAAAACAGAGGCTCACTTTGCAATTAGGACCTAGGGTTTGCACAACTAGGGTTTGATAATTTCATAGACACCAAATTATGAAAGTTTTTTGGAGAACAAGGGGTAGAGGCCACCTACCAGATTTAACTCTTCTGCAACCCTTTGAATACAACTTGGAGGATTAATTTTAGCCTTAGGGAAATTTCTTTCCTTTTTTGAGGAGCCTCTGCATTTTCTCAACACCACTTATTTGCGCAGGGCCAAAAATGGGTCCACTTGAAGCCAAGTTTTGATGACCTTCCCGATGTCATATTTGGGCCCGTGATAGCTCGTTGGAAATTGTAACCTGTATAATTTAAAATTCTACTATTTTTTCCTTTATTGAAGTTGATTTTCCTTGTCAAAAGTTCAGTTTACCAAGACTGCTCAAAATGTGCTGAGTGATGGTGCAGAAATGCAGAGTGCTGGTACAGACAACTTTTGGAGGCCTTCCTTAACTCCAAATTGATATTATGATAGCTCATTGGAAATATCATCAATTCTAGTTGTAATTGACTCATCAAGAAAGTCATTTTGACACACAAACTATGAGAACACCTGATTTTCCCAAGGTCACTCCAACAGTGCAGAAATTCTCCTCAGACACCTATATTTTTAACATTGCTCCCAAACCATGATACCCGTGTAAAAAATGAAGGAGGTTTTTATTCTTGGGCCTATGGTGGAAAAAAATCACCTTCACTTTTTTCAAATCCATCTATGTTTGGTTAGAAACAGAGTTTGAAGCAAAACTGGCCCTAGGTGTGACACATGGCTTGTCTCTTGGAAAGAATTCTTGGAAAAAGATGGAGACATGATGTTTATGAGTTGGTATGGCTTCATGATTGATGATATGACTTACCATATGGATTTTCTACCCTTATTACTCTTTTCCTTAGCAAACCCTAGCTTAGTTGGAAGAGGAAATTAGGGTTTGGTGTAGGGGATTTAGGACTGCCATGTAGAGGGAGGGGAATGAAGGGGTTAAGGGTTGTCTAAATTCTTGGGGAAATTTTGGGGAATAGGGATACATGTTAGAGAGTAGGGGAAAGTGTAATTTCAAGAATTGAGTGAGGGGAAGGGGTCCAAAAGAGAAAAACATAGGCCTAGTCTCAAAAGGTGTCAAATTGTGGCAGTAGACTAGGTTTTGTAGAAAAAATGATGATTTTGAGGGATAGGAGTGATGGGAAGTGTTTATGAAGATATATTAAGGATAGGGGAAGGTGTAAGTGCATCAGGATAAAATCTTTTCTAATGATTTAACCATGGAGGTCATGAAACCAACAAAAATGCCCTAAAAAACCCTAGATGGATAATGGAGTCATAGGCAAGGGAAAAACATAGTAATGAGATTATGGGTGTGAAAATTGGATAGAGATGAGATGCATGAGTTCATGAGGGATATTTAGTGAGTGATAGGCTGACTATGACATGATAGAGTAGGGAGATAGTGAAAATTTATCCTAAGGATAATGACGGCAATGAGATTTCTAAAACTCACAATATTCATGAATTTTGTTTTTGGAAATCTAGGATAAGAATTTAGTCATCTAAAAAATAGAAAAAATTACTGATGACTAACAGCTGTCAAGTATACTCTTGTTTGGGTGTCATTAATGTATTCCCCCCAATTATCAAAGTCATTATTTCCTATATATTGTCACAGCTGATACGACCATTGCTATGGTATTGGTCCAAGTAGAAAATGGGATAGAACATCTGATCTATTATTTGAGTCATAATCTCAATGATACGGAAGTGAAGTACTCATACGTAGAAAATCTTTCCTTGGTATTTGTTCAAGATATCCGAAGATTTCACCACTATATCCTGTTCTAGAAGACCATTATCATTTCGGATTGAAACCTCGTGAGTTATATCTTATCACGTCAATTGCTGGGGGGAAAATACTCATAATGCATTCTCTTTTTTTTTCAGGAATTAGATTTGGAATTCATCAAATCCAAATCAAATAAGTATTTAGTTGGTTGAGCTTCTCTACGACCTTCCCTCTGATAGTACTGCTACTAAGTCGGAACCATCTATTCCTGATGAGACTCTACTTCTGATCGGATCATCTAATCTTTGGTATGGGGATTTTATCATTTATCGCTAGGCCCAAAATTTTTGGCCTAACACCTCTCGCTCTCACCAGTGACATATTCGATACCAAGCCAAAGATTATCTTATCGTTGGTGATAAAATTTATCATCACGGTGTTGATACAATTTTAAGAAGGTGCCTCACTCATGAGGAGGCCAAAAAGGTTAATTGATTGTCATGTTGGGGCTTGTGGTGCACACTTGTCTGGATATGCTACCATGCAGAAGATACTCTATGCCGGTTACTTTTGGCCTACCATATTTCACGACTGCATTCCCATGGTAATAATTTGTCATGCATGCCAGATATTTGATCGTAAAATCCGCAAACCGCCAGTGCGAATGCATCTTGTTGTCTTTGAGGGACCATTTTAGAAATGGGGTATTGAATTCATGTCCTGTAACCCTCATTTGTTTGGGGGGCATGGTTATATTATTGTCGCAGTAGACTAGTTTACCAAATGGGCCGAAGTGATGCCTACATTCCACAACATAGGACAAATAGCTGCATTGGCTGCATTGTTTTTCTTTAATCATGTTATTGCACAGTTTGGGGTCCCATAGGCTATAGTTACAGATCATGGGAAGAATTTTCGCAACCAAATGATCAATGAATTGACTGCCAAGTTAGCATTGTAACATGATAATTCTACTCCTTATTATCCACAATCAAATGGACAAGTTGAGGCTATCGAAAAGATTCTTAAGCATATGCTTCAATGAATGATAGGAGTTTGTAAAAGAATCTGGAATTTGATCCTGTACTCAGCCTTATGGGTGTACTAAACCTCGATGAGAAATGCAACCGGATTTACCCCCTTTAAATTGGTGTATGGTCTATAAGCTATCTTGCCAATCTAATGTGAAATACCGTTGTTAAAACTTGCAATTGACTTGTTACCTGACACTTATTCTGACACCTCAGAAGAAGAAGAGTGTCTTTTTAACCTCATCCATCTTGATGAAACGCGTCGCAAAGCCAAATTGGCCAACAAATCGCATAAGAGACATATAAAGGTACAATACGACAAAAATGTCCAGCCTCGCATTTTCTCAGAGGGCAACTTGCCCCTTCTTTATGATCAAGAAGCTAATGTAATAGGTACAGGAAAATTTGAGCCATTATGGAATGGTCCCTATATTATCAAAATATTTCTCGCTAAGGGTGCCTATGAGTTAGTTGATTACGACGAGATTCCTTTGGAAGAGCCACTAAATGGGTTGTATTTGAAACGTTACTATGATTAATCATGAGCATAGTGATTTTTTGTATTTTATTGTTTATATATATTGTTGATTTGAATTCATTGTCTTAGTTTGTTTTTTTAGAGTTTTCTTGACGTTAGTAATCTGCTTTACATTTCATCGCAGATGTCTGAATATTTGGAACCATTTTTTGGATATGATGATGGTTCTAATCATAGTATGTATAATCTATCCTCTGCAGCGTGGGCCATTTTCGCTCCGAACGACGAGTTAGTGAGTTTTCAAGGGATTTGTGTTGGTAGATCAACAAAAAATATCGCTGAGTATAGCGCATTGATCGAACTTCTCTCTCATTCAATTTCATTTGGTATTAACCACATCATTATAAGGTTAGACTCACAACTTGTGGTATTACAACTTACTAGTGTTTATGCTGTTAGAAATCCAACACTGCATCGTTTGTTCATAAGAGTTTGACTTTTTAAAAGACACTGATTTTATTCAATATCAACACATTTCCAGAAACTTGAACACATTAACAGATTATTTAGCTAATCATGTTTTAGACAAACATTTGCAACACATGTAAAGATACATTCACATAATTGAACAAGACTATGCAATAAACATAGGGAAAAACTAAAATCAAATAGATAGATAGTTATAGGTTTTTACAAAAAATTGTGCCCAAGAAACATTGGTCATCTGACCTCAAAATGTATGCAACATGTCAAAAAGAAAACTAGTGATGCTCATGGTAACATGATATAGATCTACCTATCCTACACAGTAACCGCATCTAGTGGTTAGGAACGCCTATAGTGTGGCATTGCAGTCAAATGGGTAACTATTTGATCCGACAATATTGAATCCTGAAGGTCAACCCCTCTATGTGTTGTTGAAGCTCAGACAGAGTCTTAGCCATGTCTATATCCTGAAGGACTGCTCTCCTGATAGCCCTCTCTGCTAGCTCATCTGCTCCATGCTCTGGTTCCTCCATCAGTTGAACTCGAACAACATCTTCATTCACATTAAAGGAGCTGAAAATAAAAACCTGCATTTGCATGTAGTGGATTGTGTTTTTTCCATAGGAACAATTAGGAAAGTTGCATATTATTTTGTGCTCTTTGTTGTTTTCTCTCAAAACTGATTTCTCTTTCCCTTTAGTAGCTAAGATATTCATTGAGAAAAGCTAAAAGTGAAAAATTTTCTTATCATTTTAGTTTTCATTTTAGGAATTTCCATTACATCATCACAGTGAACCTTGAAAGGAAAATTGATAAACAAGATCAACTTAAAATTTACATCAATTTACATAACAAATCATTGGAACCATAACGATAACATTTAGAAGGTCTAGGCTAGAGATGTGTTCTGGCATCGTAAAACATAGCAGCTGTTATTAATTTTCTACGACGTACTTTTGGGTATATCAGGCAGTGTTACAGTATGAAAAGTATAAAGGGGTGCTCTCACTGTGTAGTTTCACATCAGACATTGCTAATATGAACTTGGGCCTCCATTTACCTTTGTGTATATTTGGGAGGAAAAATTTATGTTGGTATCCATCCATAGTGAACTGAGTTGGCCACCTTGTAAGTTGTGATACATCGAACACATCATTCAGGGAGATTTTATGCCCGTACTTCTTGGTTCTCCAGGAGGTATTCTGCAGTTCATAGTTTCTTGGAAAACCTTTTTCCTAACATTACCCTGTTATTTTATTTATTTATTTTTGGTCATAAAATAAATCAGTCATCATGGAAGACAAAAATCCCTTTCCCCGTCGTTTGCGTAGACTTGCATTAAAACCACCTTTACCACTGGAAGTCACTTCTGGTCGATGAAGGCGACATCGCTCTACTAAAACCAGTACTATCAGTACCTTTGGTGAAGCATCATCTTCCCATATACCAGAGTCGGCATAAGTTGTTTCTACACATCCTGGTTCATCTACTGTTGTCAAGACGGAGTCCTCATAGCTACCCGTGGTCATGATCCATCCAATCAATGAGACCATACCTCCTGAACTCGACGTTTTTCAACTGGAAGTTGATCTAGATCCTATCTCTTCTTTGCCAGAACATCTGCATCACTAAGCCGAATGACTGAAATTTTTTCCTATATCTATCATCCCACATTCTATTGTAGCCATTAAGTCTCCCATATCACGTAGTCAACCTCCTAAAATATACTTGGGTCCTGACGGTGAAATCCTTCCACCTGGTTTAAGTTCGATTGAAGAAATCCCACAAGATGAGACACCTTTAAATCCAACCCATTTTGAGGAGGATATTTACCTATACGAGTATTTTCCTCAATCACCATCCTCTGCTTTTGTTTATCCTTTTCCTATTCAAATTCCCGTCGATTCAAAAGGGTTTACATTTGGTCAAGTAACCATGCTTGAACCAACATCTTTGGTTGGATTATCTATTCCAATTGCATTAGCGCCTGCTGTCGCTACCCCGTCAATGTTCACAACTTCAAAAGAGTCATATTTTCATGGTGGCCCTTTGGTCCCATCAGGATTTAAATATTTATCTCGAATTTTCTCTGATGCATCTTCAAACCCATGGAATTCACTAATGTCATCGTGTGATATTCTAACGGGTAAACATATAGTGAGTACTGAATGGCTTGATTCTTTACACATATCCTCATGGAAATATCAAGCTGGTCCATATGGGTCTATTCCTTCCATTACCATATCAACTAGAATCCCTGCATTTGGAGAACAATATTTTTTGTCTTATTATCCTCCTCATGCTGGGGGGAAACCTTTGGTCACCCACTTTGATAGTACTCTGTCATTTTTTGGTCAACCTAATGTTGAAATGAATGTTTTTCAACAGAAGCCCACTCTTCCTATCCAACCAAAAATGGTTCTACACTCATATCAACCAGTTCAAACTGTTGCACCCACATCAATTCCACTTGGTAATACATCTTTACCACTATTAAAGAATAAAACTATTGTACAATAACCATTTCATGTGGGTGATTCAACTCAATACCCTCAAGTATTGGGCCCTCAGACTCCAACTCCTCCAGCTAATTTCCAACAACAAGTTGTACCTGGAATCATTTATTCACAAGTTGGATTACCATATTATGGGTTTTTGTAGCCACAAATAGGTTATACTTATCCTCAACTGAATCCAAGTTATCATAATTTGGGTTACAACATTGGTGGACAGATCCCTTGGCAGCCCCAGGCACAAATACCTCAACCTTCATTGCAGCAAGTATCATATCCACGTTTTGGTCAACACAATACTCAAGCGTTTGCTTATCAAAATAACCCCTATCTGTGTTACCAGTAGTAGATTCCTTGTGTTGGTGCTAAAAGGCCTATTGCTCAAGCAATTCCATCATACCCTGGCTATGCTCAAACTGATCTTAATTGACAGTTGTCTTTTGTCGCAACTTTAGAGTTACAAGATTTAAATCAGCTAACCAATGACCCTATCAACTATGCTCCTTGGTGGCCGGTGATACCTCACAAATTGCCCTCAGATATTCCTAAGTTCAATGAAAATCCTGGGTAAGACCCATTGACTCATGTTATGAATTATCATTTGTGGTTTTCATCAAACTCCCTAAATGATGACTCTATTCGACTACGTCTTTTCTAGCGTACGCTCACTGGTCCGGCTACAAAATGGTACATTGAATTACGTAGAGATTTTTTTGATGATTTCACTACCCTAGCTACTGTCTTTTTGACTCACTTCTAGTTACCCATATGATATGAAACTGGAATGAAACTCTTGACCAATTTTAAAGAGACTAATTCTACTCACATTTCTGATCATATTCATGAGTGGCGTCGTCGTCATAGAATGATTAAGACATTTGTTCCTAATCAACTCCTTGCTGAGTGGTTCATTAATTCCCTGTTACCATATATAACTGAGGATGTGGCTAAGGGTGGCGTCATCACTGAAGAGAAAGTTATTTCTTGTGCCCAATATTTATAATTAAACTATACCCAATATGGCACACTCTATGAAAAAATTCCAAATGCGCTGCAATCTAATTTTACTGTTCCTTGACAATTAAAGGACTCTCATGCCAGAGGCGGTTTGATTGGTACTGCAAGAACACATCATACTACTGCATCTGATCCTTCGCCTTCTTCTGAAATCAATGTTGTGTCATTTGACAAAGGAAAAAGTGACAAGAAACCCGGAAGTAAGAAAAAAAGGAAATCTAAGAAAAAAAATTCTAACCCACAGGAAATATCATCTGATCAAACGTCTGGACCTAGGAAACCTCGTTATCCATGCATAATCTATATTGAGGAACACTTTTTTTGGGATTTTCCTCACTGCACCGAAGTCTCAAAAATCATTAAGACTTCCCATGCATAAGGCTTTTTGACATATTCGTTTCCAAATCCGGACACAAATTTGGTTGCTACGAATCCAACTTCTAGTTCTCAATTACTTATGTTATCTGTCACAAAACCTTCAACAAATGTTTTGGTGTCAATGCGTAATAAATATTATGGTAGTCAGGCAACTGATCAACCTACTACCTCAACTATGAATTCGTCTACGTAATCGGTACCGCCTACTGCTATTCCTGAATTGACAATTAAGCCACCTAAGGGAGTAATTCATAAATCGACATATAATCCTCGAGCAAGAGCTACTCAAAATTATAATATAGTTGAAGATTTGGCTCAATCCCCTTCGAGTGTGTTTGCTCTTGAGGTATTACAAAATTTTCCCTCCCAAAAATAGGCTTTATTGTCAGCTATTGGTGGAATTGATCCGACTGATTATAATCTTGTCGTCCTTGACCATATGGGCTATGTACTGCAACTACCAGCAGAATTGGCATTCTCCATACAAGTAAATGTTCTCAATCACCTTGTTCATCGCACTTTTATTGATAAGGGAGCATCTACTTGTATTATGTCTCTAAATTGTTGGAAGTCCCTTCACTCATCGCGCCTATCTCAATCACATCGATGGCGATGAAGGCTTATGACGGACGTACATATAAACCTTGTGGTATTATTAATAACCTGTATGTCGAACTAGGGGGAAAAATAGTGAATGTTGATGTCAAGGTTCTTGACGTACCCCTTGACTATAATATTCTACTTGGAAGGCCATGGGTATATGCTATGACTGTAATTGTTTCTACATATTTTAGAATGATCGCCTTTCCATATAAAGAAGAAATCACAGTCATCAATCAGCTATCCTTCTTTTCCCCCACTTTGCAGGTAACTACAAGTGTTCTGTTCATTCATGCACCCCAACTAGCACTTAAAAACATTGATGTAGGACTCCTAAAGGATTACCCTCTTATGGGAACCTTTTCATTACCGCTGCCTGTGACGTCAACCAAAATTCCAAGTATAGAGACCTGCTACATTATCTCTTCCACTCCACCTAGCTTAAGGAAGAGTACAAGTGATTCTGAAACTGTTACGTTGGATGAGTTTTTGTCACCCAACCCTATTATGCTGGCATACCAATAAATCTATCTAGTTTTGGTGGCGAATCCAAAATCAACGTCACCGGTTGTTTGGTTTGATCATTCCTTAGATTTTGGTACTCCATCTTATCCTTTGTCCTCAACTTTTTTGACAGATGAGAATATTTTGGAAAGAATGATGTCGGAAAGAGAACCATGGGAATATTATCATCACCATTCCCCTCTTCCTGATTATGAAGAAAACTATCTTAGTGAACTATATCACCCTTCAATCAAACATTTCTTTTCGAATTATTTACCTATTAATGCAATTGATTCCGAGCGAAATTTTCCAAATATTGAAGAAACCATTTCTATCGACATTTTGACCAAACTTGGCATAGTAGAAAATATTCATGTCGGTGTGTCTTGTTCTCCATCAAAACTTGAAACATATCACCCTTTATTTTCATGAATTCCATGATGTATTTGCTTGGTCTTAAGAGGAAATTCTAGGCATAGATACTAGTATCATTGAACACAATATTAATATGTATCCTGATGTCAAACCGGTGCATCAACACCATCGTCTTGTCCATCCAAAGAAGGCCACTACCATTAAAGTAAAAGTTGAGAAATTTTTTCGTGCTAGTTTCATTTACCCTGTTCTACAAACTGAGTGGGTTTCCAACATCGTTCCTATCATGAAAAAACAAGGAACCATTATATTGTGAATCGATTATCGTATTGTCAATCTAGCTTGTCAAAAAGACAACTATCCTACTCCCTTTATCGACCACATTATAGATGATTGTGCTGGATGTGAAATATTTTGTTCATGGATGGATTTTCCGACTACAATCAAATCAATATCCTCCTAGAGGATCAACATAAGACAACATTCATCTGTCCTTGGGGCACATTCTCTTATAGGAAACTACCGTTTGGTTTAAATAACGCCAGGGAAAAATTTCAGAGAGAAATGGATTATGCTTTCAATGACATCAAGCAGATTGTTCAACCTTATCTAGATGATTTACCAACGCATTCACGAATTCAGGCTGATCACCAGATGCATTTTAGAGCCATCTTCTTATGCCTCCGACACTACAAAAGGAACTTCATTCCACATAAATGTGTGTTTTTTGTTGGTTTTGGTCATTTTGTTTGATTCTTCGTCTCAAAATAAGGAATTAAAATCGACCCATTGAAGGTTCAGGCCATTCTGGATTTTCCTGCGCCATCAAATCTACTTCAGATACAAAAAATTCAAGGAAAAGCTAACTTCCTAAGGAGGGTCATACCCAACTATGCTGAAATGGCTAAAGGATTTACTCGGCTCTTGAAAAAAGGGGTTCCCTTCCATTGGGACCAAGTTACGAAAGCTTCTTTTGATGTTGTCAAGGATAATCTTATCCGAGCGTCATTAATGTATCCCCCTAATTATCAGAATGATTACTTCCTATATATCGTCATGGCTGATATGACCATTGCTATGGTATTTGTCCAAGTAGAAAATGGGATAGAACATCTGATCTATTATTTGAGTCATAATATCAATGATACGGAAGTTGAGTATTCATATGTAGAAAAGCTTTCCTTGGCAGTTGTTCAAGCTGTCCAAATATTTTTCCACTGTATCCTGTTCCGAAAGACGATTTTTGTTTCCGATTGCAACCCCATGACTTATATCTTACCACGTCAATTGCTGGGGGGGGAATATTCAGAATGGATTTTCATTTTACAGGAATTTGATTTGGAATTCATCAAATCCAAGTCAAATAATTCTTTAGTTTTGGCTAAGCTTCTCTATGACCTTCCCTTTGATAGTACTGCTACTACGTCGGAGCCATCAATTCCTGATGAGTCTTTGTTTTTGATCAAATCATCTAATCCTTGGTATGGAGACTTCATAATTTATCTATAAACTCAAACTTTTTGGCCTGATACCCCTCGCTCTGAACAACGACATATTTGATACCAAGCCAAATATTATCTGATCGTCAGCGATAAACTTTATTGTCATGGTGTCGATACAATTTTAAGAAGGTGCCTCACACATGAGGAGGCCAAAAAGGTTTGAAATGACTGTCATGTTGTGTCTTGTGGTGGAAACTTATCTGGATACGCTACCATGTAGAAGGTACTCCACGCTGGTTACCTTTGGCCTACAATATTTTGCGACTACATCCTCACGGTCAGAAGTTGCCATGCGTGCCATATTTTTTATCATAAAAAGTGCAAACCGCTAGTGCCAATGCATCATGTTGTCTTTGTGGGACCATTTTAGAAATGGGGTATTGAATTCATGACCTATAACCCTCGTTCATCCGGGGGGCATGGTTATATTATTTTCGCAGTAGACTACTTTACCAAATGGACCGAAGTGATGCCTACATTAAACAACATAGGAAAGATAGCTGCATTGTTTTTCTTTAATCATGTTATTGCATATTTTGGGGTCCCACAAGCTATAGTTACAGATCATGGGAGGCATTTGCGCAAAAATATGATGATTGAATTGACTTCCAAGTTAGGATTGTCACATGATAATTCTACTTCTTATTATCCACAATCGAATGGAAAAGTTGAGGCTATCAAAAATATTCTTAAACATATGCTTCAATGAATGATAGGAGGTTGTAAAAGAAATTGGCATTTGGTCCTGCACTCAGCCTTATGGGTGTACCAAACCTTAGTGAGAAACGAAACCAAATTTACTCCCTTTTAGTTGGTGTATGGTCTGGAAGTTATCTTGCCTATCCAACGTGAAATACCATCATTAAAATTTGCAATCAACTTGTTACCTGACACCTCAGAAGAAGAAGTGCATCTTTTTAACCTCATCGATCTTGATGAAATGTGTCCTAAAGACCAATTGGCCAAGGAAGCACATAATAGATGTATAAAGGCACAATCTGACAAAAATTTCCGGCCTCGCATTTTCTCAGAGGGCGACTTAGTCCTTCTTTATGATAAAGAAGCTAATGTAATAGGTACAAGGAAATTTGAGCCATTATGGCATGGCCCCTATATTTTCAAAAGTGTTCTTGTTAAGGGTTCCTATGAGTTAGTAGATTACGATGGAATTCCATTGGAGCAACCCAAAAATGGGTTGTATTTGAAACATTATTATGCTTAATCATGAGCACAATGATTTTTTGTATTATATTGTATATATATGTTGTTGATTTGAATTCACTATCTTAGTTAATTTTTATAATTTTCTTGACGTGATTAATCCACTTTACATTTTATCACAGATGTCTGAATATTTGGAACCATTTGTTGGATATGTTGATGGTGCTAGTCGTAGTATGCATAAACTATCCTCTGCAGCGTGGGCCATTTTCGCTCCGAATGGTGAGTTTGTGAGTTTTCAAGTGATTTTTATTGGTAGATTGACAAAAAATATTGTTGAGTATAGCACGTTGATCGAACTTCTCTCTGATGCCATTTCATTTGGTATTAACCGCATTATCATAAGGTTACACTCAAAACTTATGGTATTACAACTTACTAGTGTTTATACTATTAGGAATCCAACACTACATCGTTTGTTCCTAAGAGTTCGACTTTTAGAAAGACACTTTGAATTTATTCAATATCAACACATTTCTAGAAATTTGAACACATTGACTGATTCTTTGTCTAATCAAGTTTTAGACAGAAATTTGCAACACATGTAAAGAAAACATTCACATAATTGAACAGGATTACACGATAAACATAGGAAAACACTGAATTAAAATAGATAGATAGTTATAGTTTTTTACTAAAATTTGTGCCCAAGACACATTGGTCATCTGACCTCAAAATGTATGCAACATGTCAAAATTAAACTAGTGGTGCTCATGGTAACATGCTAGAGATCTAGCTATCCTATGCATTAATTGCATCCAACAGTTAGGAACACCTATAGTGTGACACTGCAGTCGCATGGGTAACTCTTTGATCCGGCCATCCAAAATCTTGAAGGTCAACCCCTCTATTTTTTGTTGAAGCTCAGTCAGAGTCTCAGCCATGTCTAGATCCTGAAGGATTTCTCTCCGGGAAGTCCTCTCTGTTGGCTCATCTTCTCCATACTCTGGTTCCTCCACCAGTTGAACTCAACCAACATTTTCATTAGATCAAAACTTTAGTTTAGTCTTCGGAAACCATAAAAATAGAAAAACATTGTATAAACCTTAGAAAAAACAAAAAACATGGTAGAAACATTCTTACCTATTGCAGCCCACTGAGTTCCTTCTGGTAAGGCTAAGTCTGGATCTCCTCAGAAATAAATGCCTGCGTATGCGTACTCATCAATGGCGACAACCTGTCGCCTGAACCAAGTGAAGAAAACATTCGAGAACACAATGTTATATTGGCTTGCATTCCTACCCATTAGTTATACCTAGCATCACATGTTGAGGCTGCATCAGTGGAATCCACTCTAAGGAAAATGAAATGAGGATCGAACCATAATTGAAGTTTTTCTTCCTTCCTCCCTTTTCCTTGTTCAGTTTTTCTTTTATCTGAGAAAGTACAGCTTTAGATCAGTTGAATACTGTTGGCTCCATGCACTCTAGCGCATATTGCATATATGATCTATTCGCTACATGTAGTGTAATGGTTCCAAAAGAAATTTCGATCGTGAACAGAATGGTTCTCAAAGGAAAATATCTAACATCCTGGATGTTTATCTTCCCATCTTTCTTGGCTCTGCCCCTGGATAGAAATGCTGCAAAACATAATCTCTCACAGTATCTCCTCCAAGAGTAGACCCTGAGAGGGAAATGGGCAAGCCTCTCCTCGAAAAACTTGTTAGAAAATATACATCCTCCACTGTTATAGCAACCACTTTGTTCTTAATTTAAAATGCCTCAATATCTAGATCCCATGCTCAAACTAGGAACTCCAAGAGTTCTATTTTTTGCCTCATCCCTGACAAACGAAAGTGCTTTAACAAGCCACAATCTTTTAGGGCTCTTACTGTACCCAGTTCATTTAGGGCAACCATATTCTATTCTTCACGATCTCTTTCTCTCCATTTAATTTTCATTATAGTCTAATGAAATCCTGAAACATAACCATAAGAATAATTAGACTCCCTTCAATGAAAAAAATTAGACAAATTTTGAGCATAGTTCCAGAGAAAAAAATGAATATTGTGCCCAACGCAATCCTGAACAAGGGATAGTGTGTTTCATATGCAACTAGCCTTCATTTTAGCTGCTGCACACCACACTTTTCAGTGCTCAAGGGTGTGTTGCCCTTTTTGGAAGAAAAAATTACCCCAAGGGCTCAAAACCATAAAAATTTGCAGTGAAAGGAAATGAAATGATTAATGAAAGAAAGAGAAGGTTCATGGTGCTAACCTGGATCAAACGATGATGAAAAATGTCCACAGAATCAATTGCAATCAACTACAGAAGTTTGGGGGAAAAAACAGGTTCAGAGCTCCAAAATGCAAATGGTAACTATTGAATAGTAAAAATTAATAGTAAAACTCCATTTATTTATTCATTTAATTGTTTGCAATGAATATTTATTACTATGGATATGGTTTTATTATATTTTTATCATGAAACAGGTATTTTTATTCCATTTTGATTTTGTTCTGAACAGGTTTGACAACTGATGAATAGATTAGTCGTGCAAATTTATTTCGAGAATGATTTGACCACAAATCATACTTTTTATCCTTATTTTTCAAGCTTTGTTAAAAACAAAAAAGGAACCACTGGAGTCTTCTTTCAGCTCTTTTTAGACTCTGATAATGTGAAAATATTTCTGAGCACTTGTCTTTTCGATCTCGTAAACGTAAATGAATTGATATTTACTCAGTATAAGTTTAACCATTTTCCGGACTGAGATAGATTATTTACGAAAAAAGGAATACCTTGGTCAAACATGACTAAAGAGGTTCTCTCAGATATTATTTTACACTTTTTTGGATCTGAGCGACAACTTTATGAAAAATTACTTATGGAGTTTTGTTTTCATCCTCTTTTCCAAACTCTCTAACTATGAAAAAGGACTAAGTTGTCACTGTCGTTAGACTCGTTAAAACATAAAATAGCAATGGGCTTGTCGATCATGGCAAGAATCGAGTTTCATTCATCGCTAGATTCGTTAAATTATTAAATAAAGATACATTGTTCACCCGAAGTGTTGAATTATAGATCAACCAAATGTTATCCTTTTCAAGCTTGTTAAAAAATAAAGAGGTACTGGTCAACAAGTGACCGGGGAAAATTTGGGAAAGTGAATAGAACTTTTTACAGTAGCAGGTCACTCTCGAATATGACACTTCACTCCATCACCATGACTATTTGGGTTGGGTAATCTTCTTGATGGTTCATTCATAACTATGGTTCATCATACCTTGACTTCCGTTTTGGGTCAATGCTGCCAAATAATCTCATTATCGCTGATATGTTCAAGAGAAGTCATCCAGTGAATACTCATCCTTCTATAATACTCATAAACCTTCATTCTCATGACTGTCATCCCTGAAAATTGTTATATCAAGTCATACCTTTGTCTCCAAAATTAGTAACTCTTTTTTGTAATAAAGTGGCTTCCTGTCGACAGAAAACCATCATCCAGGAAGTTCACCTAGAACCATCATATTCTAGTACCATGAGGCTTGTTACAACATCGACAAGATCCTCGCTTCCAGATTTTTGACTGAAAGATTTTGTTTGGCGTTTGACATCAAATCATGTATTCACGCCTTATGAAATGTAATGCAGTACCTTGAGGTCCACTGACATCAATGGTGTTTCTCTCGTGTTTTTTAACATCTCACATCATTGGCTGGTAATAAAATGATGTCTTCCCATGTTCGACTACAAATCATATATTTGCATGGCTAGACTTGTACCCGAACGATCAAGTGAACGAGATAAGAAGACCCCAGAACTAGTTTCAGCCATCTAGGCTACGATTTTAGGATTTTTGTACACATCATCTAGATGATGACCTTATATACATATCATCATCTGAACATGGGCCTATATCTGTAGGCATGTTTGTATTGGGCAACATTCCAATGTAGATGAATTTTTGCACTATGTATATGTTATTAGATAGTTTATGTGCTGAGCATGGGAATGTCTTCCCTTAGAAATTTATGATCAAGAGGATATATCATGATGTAATGTATTTTAAGATTGATGTAGGTCACCCCTCCGCTTAAGCTCCAACCCATCACAATGCAAATCATCTCATTCAAAAAATATTGTTATTATTATTTTGACTTCATGCTTTAGGGGGGAATATATTATAGATCAATTTGGGAACCATTCCCAATGACTTGGTTTAACTGGACATCATCCCCATAACCAATGGATAGGGTCTATCATCCCCTATCATTTTAGTTGCTATATACCCTAAGCCAAAGAACAAAGACAAATCATTCCTGAATTTCATTGTGAGGTTTCCAAGATTTGAAGTATATATTATAACATCTATGAGCTCACCAACGTAGTCTCTCAAGGGGCTAAGTGTGTTGCATATGTAGGTACCTCCATTCAAAGGTGTTCTGCAAAGAACTTCTTGACACTTAAGGGTGCGTTGGTCAATTGGGAGTGAAATTCCCATTATTCCTGAATCTCCACTTGGCCAGTGCCTTCCAGAAGAGTGCATATGTGTCAAACTTCGAATCCATTGGTCCATTTGATACCTCTAAGCTTGAGAACATGTCTTTCCTATTATTAGAAAGTCATTGATTGTAAAACTACCTTCAGCTCATCTATAAATTAAGCACAGGACCTAGTGTTTGGGAGGGAAAAATTTGATTAGAGAAATTCTGGTGGAATTTCAATTGAGGAATTGATTTGAGTGATATCTTGCTAGAGAGGTGTTCATTATGATGAGGCTAGGATGATGTTGGAGATGGTGACATCAAATCAATCACTGGTTGTAACCTCCCCTTCTATCCATTAATAAATATTATTGTTTACTTTCCCACATATGTATATGTATAAGCTTCTGTCTTCCATATTATGAATTCTTATCTGATGTATATGGTTCATTTTTCATTGATTTAACTGAATAACTTGAATAGGAATCTGCATATTGCTATCTCTTTGCTATTTAGTGTTCATTCTTGCAGGAAATATTTTGGCGATCTAGCTTGGATTTGAAGCTACAACAAGAGTGATAGAAGGATAATTGGAAGGGCTCGGACTTCAAGTAAGCTTCTTGATCTGTTTTTTGTGTCTATTTGCTGCTAGGAAAAGTATCTACAAAGTCTTTAACCTGTTGTTATAAATGCAATGCACCACATTTAGGGAAGAATGTTTTATGTGTAATTCATAATTTTCCATAACAATGGTGTTGGGAATTATGCAAGGGAATGGAAAATGGTACATGGATACCAACTGGACCAAACTTGAGGCAAGCTATGCTAATGGATTAAAACATATGTAATTTTGTCCCCCTTTTCCTTTTTTTGTGTAGTATCTTCATTTTGGCTGACCTGATTGCCTTTCCTTCTTCTATTGCTAGTGAAACTATTTATGCACAAAAATTAATGTGAGATATGTTAAAAATTGAATAAGATCTTTCTTTTTATTTTATATTTTATTTTATTTTTCTCTTTTTTTTGGGCTTAATGGTTGGGTCATGGAGGTTTTTAGCTAGAGACCTTGCTTTACATGCCTCAAAAGATGTTCTACTTGGATCCTTATTATATTTATATTTTTGTATTTTCTTCGAACTCAGTGACTTCCTCATGAAGCTTCTTAGCCAATGAGTCGGTATCGAGCATGTAAGTGGAGGTTTTCCCTTGAGACACTTATTTTCTCTTTACCCTTTTTATGTGTGTTGGGTAGGACCTAGATGGATTGGTAGAATTGGTGACGATCTCTAGTATTTGAAAAATAATGTTGCAACTCCAACAGAAACCAACTTTGATTTATCGATCTAGGGTTTGTACAAACTTAAGAAGTGGAAATGTTGTATGCATGGTAATCTAAGCTCTACTCGAGTTTTTATGAGGTAGTTAACCAAACTAATGTGTACAGAGACCATTCTACAAACTAAATCTATATTTTATGAGAATGAAAGAATGGTGTATAAGAGGAAGTTCTATTCTACTTAAAGTAATGAAAATGTTTCATGAAATTAAATTCTAATCTACTTTCAAGAAATGGACATGTTTCATAAAAGTAAATGCTAATATACTTGTAGTATGGAAATGTTGCATAAAACCATATGCTAATTTACTTGCAGAAATGGAAATATTGCATAAGAGTAAATAATAATCTACTTGTAGAAATGGAAATGCTTGAAATGGAAACTCTAACCTATTGCACGAAACAAAAAACAAACAAGTCAAACCGAATCTAACTACATAAAATAAAGATCATGGAATCATGTATAAATCATTGCATCCAAACGATATCATATCCTAGTAACAAAGTTCATTAAGTTCTTCAAAAACTAACCATGTAAACCATCCTTCTACCATTCAATCGATAAATTTGTTTACTAATGACAATTGCAGGAATGAATTGCAGTGGTGAAAAGACAAGTCCTAAATGGTCTCTAGTCTTCCTAAAAATTGGTTTCAAAACCCATAGGTCATTCTTAAGAGTTGAATGAAAATATCAAGATAAAAAAAATATGGTTGAGTTTGTATGGCATCTACACAGTGCTAGATGATCGAGGGAGGTTTCTACAAGATTGCCATGTTTTTCTACAGGATCAGATATGAGAGCACTATGTGGGGTTATAAGGTAGTCTTGATATGAAAAAAGTGGGATTATAAGGTGGTCTGGAGAGGCAAAAAGTGGGATAATGTATGAGAAGGTTATATTAGGTACTTAGCAAGCCTAGTGCTCCTCAATATCCCATCTTGCACAAGGAAACATGTGAATAGTGGCCTCTAACAAATCTGAAATGGGTTCCCTGTAGACGATTTTCTTGAAGAGGTTGTCGAGGAGGGAAGAAGGGTGTTGATGGTAGGATGGAAAGTGTAAATTACAATGCTCAACCCTAAAAAACCATATTTTTACCTACAAATAAGAAATATTATGCTTTAGATGTATAAAAGACTACTAAACAAATGATAAATTTCAGAACACAGAGATACAATAGGAGAGCTAATTTAGGACCTAACTATTGAAAAAGGAGAAAAAATATGTATTTTATTGCCAACATAAGATATAAAAACATACTTCCATAAGAGAGATGATTGATATGCCAAGAAAAGAAAATTTTGTGATAAATAAACCATGCTAGAAAACAAGAAAATATTGTTAATTAAGTACATGAAATAAATTTCATAATTAAAATACAAAAAGGAGAGATACTAGAGTTCTTGAGTTGGGCCATAACCGAAGGGGATGTAGCCCTCTAAAACACACTCAAATATAAAATGACATAATTTTTTTCATTGATATCAAACAGTTCTCAAGTACATGATAAGAGAATTGAAAATGACAAGTACAAGATTTTAGCTCTAGCAACCTTGATCCTTCTTTAAAATTTTGAATCCTATTCAGCCCTTGGTGTTATTTATTGATAGAAATATGGTTGAGGGGTAAAACTCCTTGGAAGGAGGGTTTATTCCCTCCAAAATATCTATAAAGGTGGATTTAGGTCCTTGATATCATCCAAGTCCTTCAGTGCATGAGTTGTTGAAAAGATCCACAATTTATACATGAGTAAATACACTAAGCATGTCAAGTTGTAGATGAGTAAGGTAGGGGTTAAACCTCCTACATCTCCTATAGTTCATTTCCAACTTATCCTTGCACATTAAATGATATTCTTCCTTCACATTCAACTATGTTAGGCTACAAGTTAAGAAAATTTTCTTCTCCCTACCTAATGAACACATTAGAGCTCAAAACATGTCATCAAATGCAGAGAGAGAGGTAAAAATAAGCTAACATATGGCTAGATGGGCCTTTCTATGTACCTATTAGGAGGCCCATCAATAGGTGCCTTAAATCACATTGAGTGCCTTAATTTTTGAAAATGTTAATTCAACCTTGGAAAGAGGTTTCGTATAAACATTTTATATATAACCATTCACTAATATTGGTATCTAATTGTCACCTATGGTCCTAATCTTGATAGAGCCATTTTCATATAATTTTTCCACCAAGTAAGGTCCCAAAAATCTATTCATGAGATTTCCTTTGATGTCCTTGGACCTATCTGAAGCTATACAATAGATCCCATTAACCCTTATGGAAGGGTTTGGCTCCAATGTGTCTATCATGCCATAGTTTACTTTGTACTTGGACTGACTTAGTATTTAACAAAGCCTACATCCTATACCCACCTAATGAATTTAGATGTTGTATCCTTTCAATTTTTTCCTTGATCAAATCCATATGTAGTTGATATGCCATCCATAGGGTGTTGTATTCAAAATAAAATTGTAACAAGGCCTTCTTTCGATAAACTAGATCATAGGGAGTGAAACAAGTGGTAGTTTTCCATGTGGTATTATAGGCCCAAACATAGTAAAAATATTCTCTAAGGCTTTTTTGGTGACCTCTACCTTCCCATTTTCATGGGGATAGTAGGGATTGGACTTCCAATATAAAATGTGATGTTTCTTCATTATCCCCTCAATCAAGTTGGAAGTAAAATTGGTTCCTTGATAAATCCAACTCTCTTGGAAAAACAAACTTGTAGAAAATGTTCTCCCTTAACAAATTAGTTATTCTTTTCTTTGCTTCTTCCATGACTGATTTTATCTAAACCCATTTATTTATGTAATTAGTGCATAAAATGATATACATTTTCTTTCTGGATGGGGGATAAATAAGACGAATGATGTTCATGCTCCATTTCTAAAATGGCTAAAAATAAACTTTAGGTTGAAGGGGATTTTCCTCCTTCCTTCCAAGATTCCTAATTCTCTAAATCTCATCACATTGTGCAGTGTATCTTGTGCATCCTTGTGAATAGATGGCTAAAATTATCTTTCTTACAAGATCTTTCAGTTCATCTTTCTTGCAACAAAATGACCTCGATAAGGTCCATGATGACAAGATGAGATTATATCATAGATCTCATTGTCCCTAGCACATATTTTTCTAACCTGATCATATCCAAACTTGAATAAGCTCCACCAATCCAGGTATAAGAGGAATTTTGTCTAATGATTTTGCATTTCTACCCAAAATAGAAGTGAGGATGGAGTTGGCCAATGGCTAAATAGTTGGAAATTTTAGAAAATCATGTGGAAATAAGTGATATGGTAAATGGATGCTCATTTAGAAGATGGTCATTAAAAAATGATTCATATATAGAAAAATGGTAATCTTGACAAGGAATCTGAAACAACATTAACTTCATTTTCTTGGTTTCTCAACCATGGTTAAATAAAACTATTGTAAAATTAATAAGCACATTATTTTCCTAGCACTTATGTCTCATTTATTCATCACATATTTAATTTTTGCATGGTGAGTATGTAAAAATACTTGGTTACCAGTAATATATTTCCTAAACTTATTCACATAATGTACAACAACGATGAATGCGTTTTTAGTTACAATGTTATTCAAATTATCGCTTGATGGATTCTTACTAATGAAGTATATTTCATAAGGATGTCTACCCTCAATTTTTAACCTAAAGCTACTTCACCTTTCACGTTTGATGAATTTGTTTGAATGTGAAAGGGAAAGGTCCAATTGGAACCTCTAAGAATATAAATTTTCATTAAAATTTCCTTTATACTCTCAAATGTTTGTCGGTATGGATATATCCAATAAAACTCAACATCTCTAGTCAACAAGGATAACAAAGGGGATGATATTTTGCTCAAATTATTTATAAACCTCTTATGATACCTATAATTCCTAAGAAACTCTTGACATATTTTTTTTCTTTAGGTATAGGAAATTTTTATATGATTTCCATCTTACTATGATCCATTTGAATCCCTTTCTAGGAGAGGAAATGCCGTAGAAAAATTCCCTCATTCATTAGGAATAAGAAATTTGTATGGCTTAAGGAGAGGTTCATATCCCCGCATATTTGCAACGCTTTGCTAACATTGAAGAGAGATTCTTGAAATTAGTTACCATAGGGTGTAAAGCTATCCATATAAATTTCTACTAAATCTTGTACGGTGTTAGAGAATATGTTATTCATATCCCTTTGGAAAGTGGAGGGGGTGTTACGTAAGCGAAATGGAAGGACATTAGAAGAAAACGTCCCCAAAGGAAAACTTAAAGTGGTCTTATCCTCATTTTTGGGAATTATTTGAATCTAATTATACCCACTAAACCCATGCAAGGAGGAAAATGACATTTTCCTAGAAATGGTGTGAGAATGTGATGGACCTGAGTATTGGAGAAATAATGTTGCATCCCTCAAGAGCTTATATTTAGATATCAAGCTATGATTTGTACAAACTTAATATGGGTCAGAACTATATGTGCACGAGGAACAACTTCTTTTCGTTTCCAATCTTCATGTAGGTGAGAGATGTTGTAGTGTAGGTTAGATGAACATAAATCGAATCAGGATTCCAATCTAACTATACTATAGGAAAGTGAGTTTGTGTAAATAACTTGCAGAAATGAAATTAAACATGCCTATTCTAATTGCAGGAAATGGAAAACACATTTTTCTTGAAAATAAAGTACTCAAAAGATAAACCTGAAATATATGTTGTAGAAGTTGAAAAAAAACACTCATAAAGCATATAGTAAAAGCATATAAAAGAAATGTTTTCATATATCTACTCTACCAAAATACATCTTCAACATCCAAAACATGTTCTAATATGTTAAGGAAAGTAAATCAATATTTTATTGGTCAGCTAGATGAAGAAACTAGGTTTTTTCTTATTGCTGTAATATTTCCTATTTCGCTATAAGAAAAGCCAACAAGATGACAAAACTTGTAAAATGAAAATATAAGATGAGATAATGGGGTAGGAATGATGGGAAATTATATTATTTAACTAGTAAAGCAACAAAACATCTAGTTCTAAGCTTCAACGTTATCAAACCAAGTTTTGTTCACCCTTTGTAATCATAATCTTGGTTGCACAATGAAACAAAATAATTCCAAAATTTAAAAATTAAATTAAAATAAATGGAAAAATACTTGAAAATGAAATGATAATAAATATTAGTGACCTAGGACACTGAAATATTCGATGAATAATCTACAAATAAAGTTATATCATAAAACTACATACTTACATGACCACATAGTGATCAAAATTTAATTTGTAGGAATGGTTATTCAAGAGCTAAATGAAGAAAAATAAAAACATTAAAATGGTAGTCATAGAAACACAATAGGGATATGAAGCTCCTAGGGCAGGACTATCCTAAGGATGCTAATATGTTTTGAAGAGGAACCAAGACAAAATCAATAATAAGGAACTAGTTCCATTAGCTTAAAAATTGTCTTACATTATGGGATACAACATTGCAAAACTTGCTCAGAAATATTCAAATCCTAAGCTCTTTCTAATATAGTATTTCCTCTTTCCTCAAGGGCCAACTGAAATCTCTTACTTATAAATAAGTTGGGGGATAAACCGCCTTCAATGGTAGGTTTCATTTCCCCCAAAACATCCTTAAAAAAATGGACCTTTCCCTAGATATAACTCGTAGCAATAGGAGGAGCCATTAATTTCCCCAAGCCAACCAAGTTTGATTCTTCTTGAAGTAGGGAGAAAGTCCCTAGAATCTCTCCAATGTTAAATTCTTGAAAATTTTCTTAATATATTTATAAATTATGTACAATAAACATGTTAAGGAACATAAAACATGAAAGCCACATCAAATCCTCTTAGAACTCATTAAGATTGGAGAACATACCATTAAGTACTAAATGTGGGGTCAACCATCATTTTATGTTCCTAGTAGTTGACTAATGGGCCTTATGATTTACATATTTCAGAGGCCCATCATACTCTATTGCTGGAACTATTCTTATCCTTGAGTGACTCAATCTTCCTCTCTTCTCTAATATTTTTTTAGTATTTCTCTGATTTTCTGTTTTTATATCCTAGGATGAACTAGTTTTGGTTGCTCTTGCAATAAAGAACCTTGCATTCTCATCTATTTCCTTCACACATTAGCTTCCCCTTCCTAACCTTGATTCTCCTTTAATTCTATCAATTGGGGTGGGTTAAATATAATTCAAATAAATTAACCCCAAAGCCTTTAGATGATCCTCTTATAAGGAGGATTTACTTCTAATGATTTTTGAAGTCTATTAAGAGAGTGATACTACCTCTCTTTCCTATTGTAAGATAATAATTTTTTTATAAATATGTCGTCAATGATGGAAAATTAAAATAAGATGATGGTAAAGACATAGGTGGTTGCAAAAATAATGGTCAAGGTGTAGACACTTTGAAGCCAATTCCTATTTAGAAGATCATCCTCGTAGCTCTTATAAAGTGCTAATATGGATAAAGCTATGAAAGAGCTTTCTAGTCATATATATAAGTTTCCAAATAGGATCTTGGAGTATAATTTATTGTCATTTAAAGGTGAGAAGCCATAACGTTAAATCTTGTAGCTAAACATGGTGGTCGATTTAATTTACCGCTAGTTTGGCATTTGGCCAAATTCATAGAGCACTTAAAAAAGTTTTGTGACCATTAAACCTTCGGTAAATATGAATGTGGAGTGTGTACCATGCATCCCATTAAACCCATTGTAGAAAATGTGGGGTCCATGTTCACTTGAGGGATAATAGTAGGGGAGTCCACTACTAGCACTATTGGCATACTGTCAATCCTAAGATCAACGACTCTAGTTAATAATGGGACCTCCTCCCCTTTTACCAAAATCATGGTGGTAAAAGATATGTGATGCAGGGAAGTGTGGTTAAGAGAGGTTGCGTAGATAGGTGAGTTGTACCAATTAACAAAGCTCATGGAAGAGCCCACAAACACATGAAATGGTGCTAGGAGGATGTGTTCGGATGGGTGGGAGGATGAGTTGACAAGATGGAAAAACTAGAGATATAGACATGGAATTGTTTATTTTATGAAAAAGGTGACAAGGAGACAAAGTGGCATTCTGACGTCAACAATGTTATGGCACCTATATGGATGTGACACATGGCATGCATTTTTTCCATTTTTTGGTGGCTAAGTGGGCCAAATATGAGTGACACATGGCAACACTGAGGAGCCACCATGTGGAACAAATGATGCAATTATGACATCAAAAATATGATGTTGTATTCCCTTAGAGTTTGGGCTAGAGGTTTTTTTTGGTGAGACTTTTCTGTGTAATTTATTTTCACAATATTTAAATAAATTTGACAAGTCAGACCTCTAGGATGTGAGAGGAAATTACCGGCACATAATAGGGATTATATGCCAATATCCAAAATCTCCACATATGTTCTAATTCACCCCAGGGTAAGTATTGGAAATTTCGCATCAAGAGTTGGGAAGTTGATTAGCAAAGGAAAAATTGATTGAGATTCAACCCTGCTCAACCCTCCAACCTGTTTGGACTTAGTCACAACTCCAAGTCATATGGTGAATGTGCTAATGGACAAGAACTCCAACAATCCTAAAAGGAGACTAGAATTTGAATAATTTTTAGCCACGGAATGGATATATTTGCAGGTCGATTTAACAGTATGGCTAACTTTGGAGTTAGCCAATTTTAGAAAAGTGCTGCTAAAACATGTAAAATATCTAGAATTGCATAATTGAGTAGTTTAACTTAGGTTTTCCTACAGATATAGGGGAGAAAAGTTAAAATAATAAAATAACACATTAAGAAGACTTGACATAAGTGGTAGATATAAAAAAATAAGTATTTATGCATGATATAGCGCTGAAGTTAACTAAAATTCGAAATCTATAAATATAAATCCTAGTTTCTACATAAGTTGAATCAAATTTATGAGAGATTTTGTATGTTGTATGGTGTGCTGGTGGTTCACTTATTTCTTAGAGATGAATTCTAGTGGATTGATCAGTGATCAAAGTTTTCTAAAGGTGATTTTATAGTGTTTTTGGTGAGTGATTGATGTTACAAGTTTGTGTTTATGAAAGGAAGTGGCCTTCATTAGAGTTTGAAAATGGAATGAAAGATGAATCAAGGAGGCCAGGAAAGTGGTAACTTACAGATCAGAGGTTATATCTCCTTCCTGTAGTGGTTGGAAAATAGCTATGGGTTGTAGCTCCTTTCAGTGGCATCTGATAAACTAGGGGTTGTAGGTCCTATAAGTTGTAGCTGATAAATTAGGGAGTAATAGCTTCCTTATGGTTGCACTAGAGAAATTTGTAACAACAGGTAGAATCTTTCCTTTCTAAAAATTAATTAAAGAGAATTTTTAATAATTATGTGTTCTATTTTTGTTTCTAATACTTATATGAATTATTTCTAACACATTATTATTATCATAGTAATATTTACTTGTTAGGTCCCTATATTACTAGTATAGTCCCTTATTGTTTTTAGTATAACCCCCTTATTGTTATTATTGTACCCCTACAACCCCCATATTTTTATTATTGTGCCCTTAAATTATTATTGTTAGGTCGGCTAGGATTACATTGTGGCCCTACTAAGATTACATTGTGGCCCCATGGACTCCTATATGTAGAAAGGAGGTTTTGTAATTTGAATCATCCAAGAATTGTTCATTCATGTAATGTAGTGGAGGTTTCACCCTCAAAGTGGCTTATTTCTAAGGCGTTGATATCTCTTTTCTTCTATTTTTGGAGTTGGTTTCACAAAATTTGGACTCATAGGTTTGGATTATAGGGTTTTGCTGCTCCAAACTGGTCATCGTGGAAGTTTCATTATAAATTTTTTTATATGAAGGTTCAGAAGCTGAAATTTTTAGAGTACGAAGCTGAAATCCTGAGGAACATCTTCGCAAAATTTTAGAGTGTGGTTTGAAATATTTTCGGTGATATGATCTATGGAAGCTAGGGATGTTTGAAGGCTCCTGAATTTAACCTAAACAGGTCATCGTGGCATATTCTCTATAAAAAAAATTCTACGAAGATTCGGAAGTTGAAATTTTTAGAGTTCTAAGCAGAAATCCTGACGAACGACATCACAAAAATGTAGAGCTTGGTTCACAATTTTTCGGAGATATAATCTGTGGAAATTAGGTCTGTTTCAGGCTCTTGAATTTCATCTCAAAGAGGTTATCATGTGAAAATCTTCATAACTCTCTCTCTCAGCATCATATTGAAATTATGTAAAATGTGGCCATAAGGACACAGACTTTAGTTTCCTGTATATCAATTTTAGAGCCAAAGGATGAAATAGTGACACATGGCAAGTCGTACAAGTTCACTCTACTAAACCAGTCCATAATTGGGTCATTGTGGGAGATTGGACATAACTTTGCCTTGAAGAATCCAAATCAGGTTAGACCTATGAAATTTGAAAGAAGCTTCAGAGGGCTACTTCAAGGCCAAATTTCAGATATTAAGGATCCACAATTATTGAGATAATTAAATTTCAATATAGAGCTCCTCAAAACCAAGTAAAAGGTGTGTATTTTTTTTCCCGAGTTGCATAAGTCCTGTTTGAAGAATCAAGTTGAATTGATTGAAAGGGAGTTATAGATTATATATCAGTATTTGATTATAAAATGGCCCCTAAAAAGAATTCAACACCCATTAAGCCTTTAGAAGGATCTACTATGACTCATGAAGTCGAAGAATGGCAACATGACATATCAAAATTACAAGAGCAAGTGCAACAAATTTCGCTCTCGCAAAGAGCAACAAAAAATGACATGGAAGTTTTGAAGAAATACATGGAAACTAAGATGGATGGTTTGAAGAAAGGCATGGAATCTAATATAGATGGCATGGAAGCTAGCATGGAATCTAATATGGATGACATGGAAGCTAAGATTGATGAAAAAATGGAAAACATGAAGAATGATCTAAAAGTAGACATAGAACGTTTGACAAAGTTGATACAAGAAATGTTTCCTAATGGTGAAAAGATAGTAGAGGAAAGTCATGATGAGAACAAAATAAATGTTAAACATGATTTCATAAACTCTAATGTTGGCGGTAAGAACCACCATATTCCAAAAATGGATACGAGGAAGTTTGATGGAAAGGATCCTGTAATATGGATACTACAGATGGAGCAATATTTTGATCTGAATAATGTGAAAAACACAGAAAAGGTACACATTGCAACTTTACATTTAGAACAAAATACATTTGTATGGTATCGATGGCTTTGCTCCCATAAAAAAATTGTCACTTGGTCAATTTTTACAGAGGAAATGATAGCACATTATGAGGATACAAAGAGCAACACCTTCTTTAGCCAATTGATAAATCTAAAACAAAAGGGTTTAGTGGGGGATCACAATGAGGACTTCCAAAAATTGAATATAAGGGTAACTGATATTCCAGAGGAACACATGATTGATCTCTTCATAGGTAGTTTAAAGGATAACATCCAACATGAAGTTCACGTTTTGTAACTTGATTCATTGGAGAAGGCATTCAGGTTGGCAAGAAAAATTGAATGTAAAATTATGGCGACAAGGAAGCCTACCGCTCACTTCTATAAAGAGGGAAGTGTTGCTACTCCTAGATTTCCACAACCTACAAGGTTGACATCACAACAATTGGAAGAAAAAAGAGAAAAAGGGATTTTCTACAGTTGTGATAGAAAATACACTAAAGGTCATGAGTGTGATGAGAAGAAATTATTTTACATAGATTGGGAAGAGGAAGAAGAAAATGAACAAGAAGAGGATATACACCAGGAAGCAACCCTAGAAGAGGAAGAAATGAATCCGACCATATCGTGTAATGCACTGGCAGGAATTACCACTCCTCAAACTCTCAAGATAGAAGGACATATCAAGAAGAAAAAGGTAATAGTGTTGATTGATTCAGGTAGCACCCACAATTTTATTCATTGTAAGGTAGCCAAGGAATTAAATTGTTTCCTATACCCAGCACCAGAATGTCAAGTGATGGTTGCAAATAGAGGAACTATAAATTGCTCTGGAAAATGCCATAATATCAAGCTAACCATGGGGGAATATGTATTGACTAGTCCAATGCTTTCCATTCCTATGGGAGGTGTTGATGTTATACTAGGAGTACAATGGTTACAATCTTTGGGGACGGTAGCTTTTAATTTTCAAGAACTTTTCTTGAAATTTTTTTCAGAAGGAAAGGAATTCGAATTACGGGGTATTGCGGGGAAGCCAGGAAGGATAATAAGCTCTAATGTCATGACAAAGCTTCTAAAGAAAGAATAGCGAGGCGTAATTGCACAATTATGCTCACTAGAAGTTCCAACATCAAAATCATCTATTTCTACAGATCTCCAACAAGTCTTGGACAATCATTCCAAGGTGTTTGAAACTCCCAAAGGACTCCCACCTATTCGTGATCATGATCATGCTATTCATTTGATTCGAGGAAGTGTTCCTCCAAACATCAGGCCTTATAGATATCCTTATGTCCAAAAGAGCGAAATTGAACGTATGATTGCAGAAATGTTAGAGGCGGGTATAATTCAACCTAGTCAAAGTTCTTTCTCTGCTCCTGTAGTATTGGTACACAAGAAGGATGGATCATGGTGCATGTATCCGGATTATAGGGAGCTCAATAAGCTCACCATTAAAGATAAATTTCCCATTCCTGTGATTGATGAATTATTGGATGAATTACATGGAGCAATTTATTTTACAAAGTTGGATCTTCGTTCAGGATATCATCAAATTAGAATGAAGACTGAAGATATTCCAAAAACAACATTTCGAACTCATGAGGGTCATTATGAATTTTGGTCATGACTTTTGGCCTTACCAATGCACCTTCTACATTTCAAGGGTTGATGAATTCCATTTTCAAACCCTTCCTGAGAAAATTTGTGCTAGTATTTTTTGATGATATACTAATCTATAGCAGGTCTTGGAAGGATCATGTTGAACATGTTGACAAGGTGCTCAAACTATTGCGGGAGAAACAATTATATGCAAAAACATCCAAATGTTTCTTTGGAGTACAAGAGGTGGAATATCTGGGTCATATTGTATCTCACGAGTGTGTTAAGGTAGACCCTAACAAAATTAAAGCCATTAAGGAATGGAAAGTCCCCACAACCATAAAGCAGTTGCGAGGATTTCTCGGGTTAACAGGGTATTATCGCAAGTTTGTTAAGAATTATGGGAGAATAGCAGCACCTCTAACAACATTATTGAAGAAAGATGCATTTTCATGGACTCCTGAAGCAACTAAGGCCTTTGAACGTCTTAAAGAGGCAATGTGCCTAGCATCGGTCTTAGCTACGCCAGACTTCACGAAAACCTTTATTGTGGAATGTGATGCCTCAGGAAATGGAATTGGTGCGGTTTTAATGCAAGAAGAAAGACCCATTGCTTTTGAAAGTCGTCCAATCAAAGGAAAGTATTTACAGAAACCTATTTATGAGAAGGAAATGTTAGCAATACTGCATGCACTAAAGAAATGGTGAAATTACCTAATGGGAAGACACTTCAAGGTAAAAACTGATCATGATAGTCTTAAACACTTTTTGGAACAAAGACTATCTTCAGAAGAGCAGCAAAAATGGGTCACAAAGACGTTGGGTTATGACTTTGAAATAATCTACAAAAAAGGAAAGCTTAATGTTGTTGCAGATGCACTCTCAAGAAAGAATGAAGAGGTGGAAGCATTGCTTTGTGCCATTTCTATTATCCAACCAGATTGGATAACCGAAGCAAGAGATGAATGGAAGAAGGACAAAGATGTATGGACACTCATTCAAAAGTTATAGCAAGATCCTAGTACATCTGATACATTTAGTTGGAAAAATGATTCCTTATGGTACAAAGATCGCTTATATCTTTGTAAGAATTCCCAACTAAAACAAAATATTCTTTTGGAATTGCACACTTCTCCTTTAGGAGGACATTCAAGATTTTTAAAAACTTACCACAGGGTGAAGAAAGAATTTTTTTGGGATGGCCTTAAATCTGATATTCAAAAGTTTGTGGCGGAATGTTTGGTTTGCCAGCAGAATAAAGTTGAGACAATTAAGACCCTAGGTCTTCTATAACCTTTATCCATTCCAAGTCAACGTTGGGAGGAGATTTCAATGGATTTTATCACAGGTTTACCTAAGTCCGAAGGAAAGAGTGTCATCATGGTGGTAGTTGATAGACTTACCAAGTATGCACACTTTTGTGCATTATCTCATCCATTTAAAGCAAGTACAGTTGTTACTACATTTATGGACACAATTCAAAAGCTACATGGAAACCCAAGGGTTATTGTGAGTGACAGAGATCCCATTTTTACTGGAAATTTTTGGACGGAGTTATTTTCTTGTTGGGGTACTCAATTAGCTCATAGCTCATCTTATCATCCTCAATCCGATGGTCAAACTGAGATAGTAAATAAATGTTTGGAAGGATATCTTCATTGTTTTGTATCTGATAAACAAACACAATGGGTCAAATGGTTACCTCTAGCTGAATGGTGGTATAACACTTCCTTCCATACTGTAGCAAAAATGACCCCATTTATGGCACTTTATGGATATCATCCACCATCCATCACATCATATTTAAGAGAAAAATCGAAGGTTCAAGCAATGGAAGATCACATCGAGCATCAACAAGAAGTTCTACAACTCTTAAAGGATAACCTGAATTTGGCACAAAATCGAATGAAACAATAGGCAGATCAACATCGCAGTGAGAGAAGTTTTGATGTAGGAGACTGGGTATTTTTACGGATACAACCATACAAAAAAAAGTCCCTCAAGCAAGCTAAGAAGGATAATAAATTATCGCCAAAGTACTATGGTCCTTACAAGATGTCGCAAAAGATTGGTACTATGGAATACAAATTAGAGCTTCCTGATTCTTCACAAGTGCATACAGTTTTCCATGTTTCATGCTTAAAGAAGGTTATAGGTGAAAATATTCCAGTTCAAACAATATTGCCAGAACTTTATGAGGAAGGAAAAATCATATTGGAACCTGAAGCGGTCACGGAAGCAAGAACTCGACAGCTACGAAATCGATAAATTTCAGAGTATCTCATCAAGTGGAAGAACTTACCCACTGAATATTCTACATGGGAGGATGATAATTTTATACAGAAGCACCCATAGCTACTCAAGCATTGAGGACAACACTTTTTTGAAGGAGAGGGGCATGTTCGGTCCCTATATTACTAGTATAGTCCCTTATTGTTGTTAGTGTGACCCCCTTATTGTTATTATTGTACCCCAGTTACCGCCATATTGTTATTATTGTGCCCTTAAATTATTATTGTTAGGATGGCTAGGATTACATTGTGGCCCCACTAATATTACATTATAGCCCCATGGACTCCTATATATAGAAAGGAGTTTTTTTAATTTGAATCATCCAAGAATTGTTGATTCATGTAATGTATTGGAGGTTTCCCCCTTGAAGTGGCTTATTTCTAAGGCGTTGATATTTCTTTTCTTCTATTTTTGGAGCTGGTTTCACAACATTACTAGTGAAAGAAAAATTTAAAATTCCTACAATACTGATTCACCCTTGCTTAATATAAACTTCGTAGAAATATCATGTATGAGTATGTAAGATCTTTTTTGAAGATCCCTTGTAGTGTATGGTTGTATATTAATTTATGTTATTTTTTCAAAGGACTATTTTGTTCTTTGGTTGGATAATTTCATTTTATCATTAACACATTAATTCACCCCATAGCATCATAATATTATTCATATTTACATCATTATTCATCAGCATATGCAAGTATGTAGAAAGAACAATAACATCATAATCAATGCAAAAAAACATAAAGGAACACTGGAAGAAAGGCATGCAAACCTAGAGACACTAGGATTGGTCGAAGACTAGGGAAAAACCCACTATGCGGAGAAATCTTGCAAGTTATTCTTTTAATAGATTGTCATCAAATGATTAAAAAAAAGAGAGTATAGTGATCCATATCTTCACAATAACTAGAAGGACATGAAATGAATATAAAAATAAAATCCATGATTTTTATGACTATAATATATTGTCATATTATTTAGCCAACTGTTGAGCACTACTATCATGGAGTGTAATATTCGGAGTACTGCAATTTCATGTTTGAGTCCTAGACACATGGAGGAGGATTTGTGCGAGTGTCTATGACAGTCCTACATGATCTCATGTGGACTTTGTGCATGTCCAAGGACAAACTCACTCCAATCTGCCTCATACCCCTAGATGCACCCTTCAAGCTCTTTTGCATGTGTCCAAGGCTCCCTACTAGATGCCCCCTGTGCCTCTCTGTGCATGCTTATAGGGATAATAATGTTTCATATGCCTCATACATACTAGACACTCCATCCAAGATATTTTGTGTGCATCCATGGCTCCCCAGACACACTTGTCACCATTTGTGCATTTTTCCATAGATGAAGTGCCCCAGTTTTGTGCTAGCATCTAAGAACCAGAAACCCTAGATTCTCGTGAGCTTCGACCCTGTAGTTTTGGACCCTTATGTGAGATTCCTTCATTAGAATTATGTGAGCCAAGACAAATATAAGAGGAGAAGAGAGCTTGATCAATGTGTCAAAATGAGCTTAGGATCTCTTCTATTTATAGGATTCCACCATGTTACACTTGATGGTGACGCCGACCTATCCATTGGTACATGTGCATAGGGCCGACCTAATCCAATATACATGAGTGTTTACATAAATTCAAAAACCAAAATTTTCTTGTCTAAATGAGGAGATATTTAGGTCGATTTTAGTCCTCTCGAAAAGAGAAATTCAATGCAACCATCATCTTTAGAATTTTAGCTCTCCATGGTGGAATTTGACCACAATTGCATAATTTTAACACTCCCTCTCAACTAGGGATAGTTACACCTTCCAATATTTAACCATCAATCAACATGAGATACGTATTATCTCAAGTATCTCATCATCTCAAATCAAGAATGTATATCTATTGATTATTCCTACTTATCCCTTTAGTGTTCCTGCTCATATGATAAATATTCTAGAATATAAAAGAAGAATAATTTTCTACCGAAGTGCAGCTTAAGCTATCACCCTATATTAATCTACCTACAACCCATAATCTCTATTAGTGGGTTCCTATCCAGAATATCTATCAGTGGGATACTACCTTGAAATATGTCATCAGGCTACTACTTGGAAATTTCATCAGGCTACTACCCGGAAATTCTATTGAGCCACTATCCAGAATATCAGCGGGGAGTCAGATCTACGACTTGTATCATCATCAAACAGAATATCATCAGGGACAATATATCAACCTAGAACCACATTAGGTATATACTACTAAATCCAAAATATCATGGGGGAGACACTAAAATGACCCCATATCGAGCAATAAGTGATATAGGGGACCTACTACTCAACCCATCCTATTGCTTATTGTTCTTCTCAAAAATGACCCTCAATTTCCATGTGGTAGAACAATTGCATCATAATCTACCTTGGACGAGATACCCGACTTACCAAGAGGTAAGGATGATATGCCTCCAAGCCTCGTCATTCGTTGGCCAAAGAGAAAGAGATAATCCAAACAAGCCCCAACTTGTGTGTATGATGCCAACTCGGGTATACTATGGAAACACCAAGATAGGATGAGCTACTAATCCAACCCTATAGGTAACAAATAGGGGTGACACCCTATTGTCTAGAGTTCCCTACACTCCAGGATCACTCTATCTCAACTCCTCACCCTGGGAGCTTAGACATGGGGGGAAGAGTATAGCTCAATTCCCTCGATCAATGCTACTGTCATCATACTTGTATCAGGTAAAAATCATGTATCAGTAGAAGTTGTATCCTTTTCGTACATGATATCAAATTGAATATCATGTTAGATCATAAATAATTATATAAATCACAAAAGGATACCATAATCATCCTCCCTCTCAAGGACTTTCCAACCACAATCCTAAGCTTGTCTCATATAGCTGCACTGTCTCAATATATGAGAGTATCTTGATCCCAACTATATATATTGGATTCCCTACCTGTATATGTAATTACAATGTATCCATGTCATAT
This sequence comes from Pinus albicaulis, assembly GCA_034641835.2. Classification (NCBI taxonomy): domain Eukaryota; kingdom Viridiplantae; phylum Streptophyta; class Pinopsida; order Pinales; family Pinaceae; genus Pinus; species Pinus albicaulis. The sequence goes on along the minus strand of CM076582.1, from coordinate 823,225,280 downwards.
TCAAAAATTTATAAAACATCTCTTCAAGTGTTTCTTCATCCTACATATATATCCATGCTAGAAACATCATAATCAACCTCGATCATTCTATGGACCTCTCATACAAGATATCATGGAAGATATCATACTAAAGCAACATCCAAATGTGCTCATCAATAATAATCTTAGGTTATTTGCACATAATGTGTGTGTGTGTGTATATATATATATATATATATATATATATATATATGGATGTTCAAATTAGAACATAAATGATTCAATCAACTATCGGTTGCCATATCTTGAACTTATGTTGGCTTAATGGGGCCTCGACATAGGTTCATATATGGTTGCACAAACCAAAAAACCCCACTATTACAAGCCCTTTTGATAATGATCTATTGTGTAGACCAAAGTCTCACCCGACGAAATATTAAGGGGGTGTTAGATCCAATTTTTTTCATCTAGAGGAAATATGGAGTGTGGATTTAGGGCTTATAAAATATTTAATACTTATCAAGTATTTAGAGAAAAAATATGATAACTATGTAGTCGTTGTTCAATACTTCTAGGTAACTAGCTTTGAGACTGTGTGACTCTACTTTAACATGCATTAATACACAGAAGAAACCATAACCCCAACTTCATGATGCAGATATAGATAAAAACCCTAACTTGGAATAGATAAAATGAAAATACAGATAAAGAAAATGCACAAGTAAAAAACACAAATATGTCTTCAAGGTCTTCTTTTATTACTTCAAATCTTCTTAATACAACATTTTCTTCCCCGGGCACTTAGCTGTAGGGGTCTACGCACTCGGCTGCATACTTTCTAAGGTATTTGTGCACTAAGATGCATGATCCTTCCCTTTCGCACAACCATAGAATACTGACTCAATACAACCTTACATACAAATTAGTTCTATGATAAAATATATCCTTAGACTCACTAAGATAGCTCTTTATATAGTTTTTCCTTTTACAATACCATGATCCAAAAACCATAGGTGAAGCTCAATGTATACAAAATATTTCCATAATTTTACAAAATAATGGACTTTGACCTGCCCCAAAGCCCCTAAGACTCTATCGTAACTGCACACAATGCACTTCGATCCTAAAAATGTAGATTATTATACAAAAACTAAAATATAGGGGTATCGTATTGAATAGGCCCCCAACATAAAGGTGTGACTCGTCCCGAGTCACTCCGCTGGTGCATCCGCAATATTTTATTTAATTCTACTCATTTCTTCCTTTAGTGGCAGAACCATCTCGACACACTGCTTCTTGACTTCTCGCACATCGGTCAACAACTTCTCTATGGCTATCCTGACTGTCTTCTGAGCAATTTCCTTCTACGTTTGGCCCAATGATTTCAATTGTTTCTCCACAACCTATGATACATAATTGGCTTTGGCTTCCCATGGCTGCATTATAGATGTGATAAGATATTCCTCTCTACACATCTCATCAATATGTTCCTGCAAAAAATTACCCTCTTGGAGAGAGGTATACCTCTATACCGGTGCTAAAGTCTTTTTTGTAACCTTAATATGGTCCATTTGTTCCAATTTATCAAATATTTCCACTTCAATATTATGCACATGAGTTTCCTCCTGCAGTGAGGCCCAAACATCCATAACATATTCAAATACTTGAATGCACACCTGGGCTATGGATTCAATATTGGTAGTGGCAGCATTAATCTTCATTGTGCATTGCTCCTAGACTTCTGGTGGAGTAGCGAGATTTAACTGCAACTGCACCTCAATGATCTTAACCTATAACAAAAGTTGTACCTTGTCTACTATGACCTTGGTGTATTTGACTACCATCACGAGATTTTAAAATTTGTCCTCTAGTGTTTCCTTGGCCTGATTTTGCGGATCAGGTAGTTCGCTACAAACTTTGGTTATGGCTGCCTCCAACTTATGCCTGTGTGAAACTTCCTCATCTTGCTTCTACATGGCATGCTTCTTTTCCTCAACCATTTTCTTTTTTTTTCTCTTAATATCTGGTATAATCAATAGGGTGAATTTCTCGTGGATCTGCAACTCTTCTGTGATGCCCTAGTGGAATTCGTGTAATGCCTTCAAAGGAAGTGCAACAAGGTTTAATATAGTGTTATGCCATTGTGTTGTCTACGCCTGATTCTCATCAGTGTCAAAGCATAAGGTACCTGCATGGATCTGCACCATGTGAATACGAGTCGCAATGGCCAGATCTAGAGCTGATGTACTCACACCAGTTGGTGCCCCACTCGCTTGCATCACTCTCGCTTACACCTTTCTTGTCTGAACCTATAATTCATTTAGGCCCTTGTGGAGCTCTGCCAATACGTGCTTGTATTTTTCCTCAATATTGGCCCACATATGCTCATTGATGTGCCAAACAGTGTCACCAATCTCATAGAAGTTCCCCTCACTGAGGACCAATAATTCTGGGTTGGTAGACCTGTCCGACTTTATCTTTTTCCATGCACCTATGCCACCTAGTGTGTGTCGTCTATTTAGAATGTAAGGGGAGGGGGGTTCTCCTGGATCAACAAATGTATAATCACCACCCTGATCATTGCCCCCTCTTGTCTTCAGAACATCATTCTTTGTCTCTCACTCTACTTTCTTTTTAGCCTCCTTATTGGTCACAAATGTGACTTTCTTGGGCTACTTCCTAGTGTATTTCTTCCCTGTTTACATACCAAAGGTACTATTCTTCATGCCACTCATGTCTAAATACTTTATCTCCTCCCCTTTAAATGGAGTTATTAAATCACTTGGCCATTCACTCACAATGTGTGCAACATCATCCTCGGTCACTTGGTATGTAAGCTCATACTAAACCTCTATAAGGTCCTTCTTGACGTGGATGTGCACATGGTGAAAATTTTCTTTAAAATCAATGACTTGGTGATATTCTTTAAAAATAATTTTTTATAGCCATAACTTCTAGTTAATTAGTGTGCACAATCGCATCTCTAAACCTACCCAAAATAATTTATTTTCCATCACCCATGTTGGAAATACTGAGAGGGGGGGGGGGGGGGGGTTGCTGAATCAATATTACTTTCAATTAGAGCATTCGTTAATATTCAATTATTATCAGTGTTTGTATAATGATAATAGTAAAAAAAAGGAGCACAAATGCATGCAGTTTTTAAGGTGGAAACCCACTCCAGTACAAAAACCACCTAATGCTTTTCTAATAATTCTTTAATATTCAAGTCCAATTGAAAATAAAGCTCCAACTTCCTAGAATCTAGAAAATAATTCTTCCCCAGCTCCCACTGGATGGACGCACCAATGCCTGATATTATTCAGTAGTCAACTAAATGGAGGCCCCAACACCCAATGAGCTACAACTCACCCTAGCACCACCTACCACCCTATAGAAGAATAAAATAAGAATGGACTCCCGTACCAGGGAAAATGGTCCACTTTAAAATGATATAGAATGATGTAGAAGAATAAGACACACTAGACCATAACCCCGACTATGACACGACCACTTAATGATGATCCTAGACCTCCCAACACTTCCTCTTCAACTCTTTCCAGATAGACACTAGTACAATTTTTACAATAATGTATTTACAATGACTTAGTACAATGATACCTTTACAGTGACTATATGCAGTGCTTCCCACTTGAAAACTTCATGTGATGAAATTCTTGCGGCTATTCTACACCTTGGTTGTTGCTCTTCTCATGCTATCCTCTGCTGCACCTTGCTTTTCTTTGTTTCCCTAGAAATTTTGGTCCTTTGCAGCCCTTGACAACACATGATCTAGTTTTTTCTTGCCTTCTAGAAGCTCGATATTAAATCTGATGTATCTATGTTATTTCAGATCCCCAATATGTGATTTTCAGTCTTATAGTAGTCCTATAAGTTTTATTTCCAATGCCATATGTCTAATCCAATTTGGATTCTTCAAGAAATATTTATGCCCAATCTCTCACAATGCCCTAATTATGGACTGTTTTAGTAGAGAAAAATTGTACGAAATGCTACGTGTCACTGTTTCTTCATTTGGCTCTAAAATTGATAGGAAAAAAACTAGCATCCATGCAATATCTTCCACTTTTTATAGAATTCTAATATGATACCTAAAGAAAGATTTATGATGATTTTCCCAAAGTCACTTCTTTGAGATGAATTTCAGGAGCCTGCAAAAACACTGACTTCCATAGAACATATCTCCAAAAATATTGCACACCTTGATCTGAAATTGTTACAGGTGCTTCCTTGAAATTTTGGCTTCACCTCATAAAAATTTGAGCTTCTGAAACATCATATAAAAAAAGTTAGAGCAAAAATTCCATGATGACCTGTTTGAGATGGCGAAATCCCTTTCATAAAGAGGACATGAGGATCACAATTTATATAAATGCTTAGGTTGAGAGGGGCTTCAACAAGTGAACGTGGGAGGGATTTTAGGAGCTTAAAAAATATTAATTATGACCTTTCAATGACCCATGCCACACCCCCATCAGGTTTTATCCCACTAACTGGGGGTATAAAATTCAAACATGAATATCTCTTAAACCGTGAAGCATTACGTGGCATGCCATATATCAACGAAAACATCTCGACAAGTAGAAACCATCAAAAGCATTCTCAATCCAGAATATATTGAATTGGTAGGTCAAAATTCCCATGAAATACTGGGGTAGCCCCTGGTGCTGCTTGGGTTGACATCAATGACAACTGCTGATCAACAATGTAGGTTGGCTCCTTTGAATGTCACAACGAGGAATACCATGTAGCTACCTAGAGATCTGGGTCCACAATGGGGAATTGTGACTCATCGGGCTCTTTTCATGCCATCAATGTAATTAAGAGCAAGAGCCACATGTAGTGGAATTTCTTGCCCTCCTCTTGAGCATCTCTTCACTAATCTAATAATTCCTTGCATAAATACTCGTCCCAGTTGTACTATAATCTTTTGCCACACTAAGAAGCCAAAGATACTATTGGCGCTAAAACATATTCTGCATGGAAATTTAGCATGTTCTTCCCTACTAAAATATGTTCAGTAAAGTGCACCATCTTATCCTTAACGGAGCTAATGGAATATCACCTGGTTCCCTTTTTTATGCCATAATCCTGCTTCATCTTGTTGGCTAGTTGCTTATCTTGATCTTTACCTACAAATGATTTTTCGGGGTCCAATCCTTGATAGGGAAGTGAAATTATTCTCTGAATCATCATTGAATCAATGTGGAATATTTTTCCCAACCATAGACTATCATTATGCACCAAGGTCAATAGTTGTCACACACACGTTGTGTTAATCATACTATGCCCAAAATGTGGAACATATAACATGTTCAACAACCCTGCCTTTTGAATTCCTTCCACCCACTTCATTGGTGCTACCCCTATCACTCCATAAAATTCATAATATATAGAGCCTACATACATGCTTGCCTTGAATTGAGTATATTTTATGTGGTCGTTGAAATCCCAGTCTTCCATGCGTAGTTGTGGCACATTTCCCAATAAATATCCCTCAACCAATACTTATTCAGGCTACAAAGGTGTAAATATTTCATACTTCACCATGTCTGGTTCCTTCATGGGCCTCAGAGCTATCGAATTCCTTGGTGTAATATATGGGGGAAACCTTGAGATAGATTCCACCTCCTTTGCATCAATATTTTCAAGAACTTTGGGCAGACATTCTTCCTCTTTTGATTCCTCTACCTCAATGAGTTGCTTCTAGCTATCCCGCGTTGCCTTGGTCTACTGTTCTTTTGGAATTTTCTTCCTGGTCGACATTCAAAGCACTACCTTCTTCTTCTTCTTAGATGGTGCTTCTCTTGTGGTGGTCTATTTCCTGGGTGACCTCTGACATGTTATATTTCCTGGTGGTGTAGCCGTCATTGTGTGTCCCAACTCTGCCTTGATCAATGCCTCTTTAAGTGCTTCAAAGCTATAAGCTAAGATACAATGGAACAATCAACTCTCTCATAGGACAAAAATCACAAGTTGAATGTTCATATCACAATGTGTACAAATGTGGAGCAGGGTCCTAGATTTATAGCCAATTTGAAATTCAAATTCCATGATCTCCTTCAGATGTGATTCATAAATGTAGATTTGGGGGTAGATTTTCCCTGATATGCCCATTAAATACATCCCTCATACTTATTTTAATGGAAAAGTCCTTTTCAAATCAACTACTCTAGATCAAATGGTAATATTCTAGCTAAACAACGTTAGACCCTCCCTTGCAGTGTAGTCTTTCTTCCTTCGATGTAGTTTCCTCTAGTTGTGCCATAATCCTGCATTCTGCGCAGTACTTCTATTACAACGAATCCTTCCTTAAGTAGAGTAATTTACTTGCTAAGTCTTTACAAGTTGTGCTATATCAGGCATCCGTACATCAGGACCCACAACCTCATGATTTCTTCTAATTTAGGAATATTAACGTGAGGAGGATCCTCATCATCGTCTTCCACAGTCACATTGTAACATGCTCGAGCCAGTTCGACCTATGAAACCCAGTCAGGTTGTATAAAAGCCATTGGCTCAGTGGTTATTTCAAATATTCGTGTTCTGACTTCTTGAAGAGCGTCATTAATACACTCCCAACCATCTGCAAAGTTATAGGTCAATATGAAATCCTCAGTCATCTTGTACCAATATATGGTGCTATGGCATAGCTCAGTTTTAAAATACCACCTTTTAGGTATTATATCCATGGTGTGCAAGAATATGTGTAGCCATTCATGTTTAGGTTCTTCACCCCAAGCCTTGTTCCAACGAGACAAGTGTTCACGGGGATCATTGTATTTTTCAGTGAACCTAGTGTTTGCATAACCAAACCTGAGCCTCATCAATATTCGATATTCCTTCGATCCTCTTAGGTGTTCTCTGTGTGCGCCCCACCACCTGGCTGGGGTGGACCTCAAAGCGAATTCCAATGCTTCATATCACTATTCTTCGGGCACCTTCTTCTAAAACTCAGCAAGAAATAATTTGACATCCCTAGTGCCATCATAATAGGGAAATTCATGCACCCATGATCTGACGGAACGAAGTGATCTGGTAATTTTATTACACCGCTTAGTAGAAACTTCGTGCAATAAGTTTTTCTAATTCTCCAATTCTTTGTCATATTTTCAAACATAAGAGCTATCATGCTCCCAAATTACCCTTCCATCAGTGGTTAGATTGGTACAATCTTCATCTTGCACAGTGATCCTATAGATGTTTTTGATAGCACCATATTCATTTTGAAATGGTTCTGAATATTGTGCGCCTTCATAGGGGTCCAAAGGGACAACGACCCAAGTACCATTATTTTCAAACAAAATCTTAATGTTTTTTAGATTAATTATGGCCTACATGTCATAAGCCCAATCGAATCCAATAAAAGAAGGATACGGATTTTTATCTTCAATATTCTCAATGACTTGGAAGTCTAATAACACACTTGCACCATCAATTTCTACCACAATGCCATGCAATCGACCCATAGGAATAACCTTCTATTGATTGGCCATTCTTAGATGAATCGACGACCATCGAAGCATTGATCACCCCATTCATTTCCATGTCTAATTTGGAAAAACATTTGCATCTAATCCTAGATCAAGAATTACTTGGTCCATTTCATAATCTCCTATATGCACATTTAACCACATTTATTTGTCGGTTCTCTTATTATTTATATATACTTTATTCACTGGTGTGTTGTTTAGGTTTTGTTTCTTCCTTTCTAGCATAGTTTTCAATCATCTCATGCAATCCTTTAACAACTTTTTGACCCCTCAAAAACTTTATACATGTCTACAAAAATGACTTCAAAATGGATGGATCAACTTCCTTTGTTTCAATAATTCCTTGGGTTTCTTCTTTTTCGAGATTAGCTGTGTTTGCGCTATCAGAGTCGAAGCTCTAGGGCTCATAAAATTATTCTTCTCTTCCATGAAGGTTTCCCTTTCGTGTTGTACATTGAACCTATTATTCTTATCTCCACCTTTCCAGACCAATGTATCCTCCATATGGTTTTTTCCTTCCACTTGGTCTTCTCCAGTACTTACACCGCTTCGCGTCAATATGTTGACACTTAGATCCTCTTCACACAGTTCAAATCTCATCATATGTATGCTCTTGGCAGGCTATTGGTTGCGCTTTTCCTACATTTTAGCCAATAATGTAGGACAATCTTCTATCTCATGATCAAATTTTATAAAATACTTACAAGATATTGTAGCAAGACTCTGAAAATCCCTGGTGAAATGTCCAGTCTAACCGCAATTATAACAGATTATATGTATGCGACCTCATCCAATGCCTCCTCTGCGGCCATGTCCTTAGCCTTAGAAACATATGTCCGTTGTGGGAAAACCTAAATATTTTCAACCTTAGAATTTCATTCTTTACACTTGAGAATTTTTCTGCATCGTGATATCATAGCTTCAACAATTCCTTTCATCATGTCCCACCGAGCTACATAATTTACATAACAGTTGCTTCGATAACTAGATAAAATTCTACAACAAGTGACAGTAGTCTATGGGGTGCTAGCCTGCAACTTGGCATAGGCTACACTAAACATTTTGTCCCATACATGGTCCGACACTTGGCTTGAGCTTCACTGGACTTAGCATCCCAAGGCCCAAGTACTCTTTAAAATTGGACACTAATCCTTATAGTGACCCTCTACTTTGAATTTATGCACCAAAGTTCTTAACACATGTTAGACCAAACCTCTTTTCCCTTCTTCAAGTCCTAGAGTTCGATATGTAAGCCTGCTAACTAAGTCTATATCTACTGAACCCCTATGTTGGTATCCACTACCGACGAAGTTTCTATTTTCATCGCAATATCCAACGCTTCAGCTTGGGTTGCGATATTTTGCTATGATAATGGTAATTCAATATGTGGCAATAGCACATCTATAAACTACTCCTTCTGCTGCTCATCAACGATCTCAAGGCTGAATTGAATTAGCAACATCTTGAATATTTGGCCTACTTCTCACAGAGTTTCAGTGATAAATTTCTTGATCTCTTTGATCTTCTTAATAAATTGTGACTGCAATTTTGGCTTCCTAAATTCATCATTCATTGCGATATTTTTTGCTCCAACGTGGCATTTTGGCTTGTCACAGAGTAATTCACATACCAAGACAACGCTCTTTCCTACAACACTCTAACCAACTATGCTTTGTTCATATTTTCATAATTGATGTTTATCAATCTCCACACTTATTTTGCAACAAACCAAAATTGATTAGGATCCTTAGATCCTAGGCCTCTAAACACAGGAATCTTCCTTGTTTGGGCTAGGTTAAATGGGGGGGTGTAGGTGGAGGTAGAGGTGGAGGTGGATGGAGCAATAGTGTGGGAATGGGTTGTGATGGGAGTGGAGGGTTGGGGAATCCCAACAATTCCCTAATGATCTCCAAACTCTATCGACGCACTTATAGGGGTTGCACGATTTCTTTCTCCTTCTTTGCTTTCAGACCCAAACAATGGTTTGTACTTAGTCTCAATGTAGTTATCATGATATACCCTAATTCTCTTACCTCTTCGGGTAGTTATGGCTTTTCTTCCTTCCAACATCAATCATATTGCAGTCACAACACACCCTTTTCACACAATAGCATCTTAATTCAGAGCTTCAATGACTTTAAGTACTTACCTTGAGGGCCTTTGAAAAATCTACGCTCGACTTCATCGTAGGATGCATATGTATCGATCGCGAACTCAGTAATGAAGCCTCCAAGAATAATATTGGTCCAATAATAAATAACCCTTGAAATATTGTTATCAATCCCCTTTAATTGCTTGGTTAGCTATGGAGTCCACATATTAAGGTTATCATCATAGAAACAAGTCTTTTAATCAGCTAGTATTGACGACCACTCTTGCAGCTCTTTAGTTAACAATGAGAAAAATATCTCATGCCAATCTATGAAAATATATTTTTGCAACCACTTCTCAGTTGATAGGCACAAATTTATGGTTTCTTGTGCTGAAAATATCCGCTCCTTCAGATATACCTGATCTTGAATCTCTTTTCTAGACAGATGCCACATCCACATACCCCTCAATCAGATCCTAGTCCTGGGAACAAAACCATTTGTTGTTTTAATGGTGCCTAGACACAGGTTCAGATATGGCTACATGAACAAAAAAAATCCACTATTACCGGCCCTTTCGGCAACAATATGCTGCGCAGACTGAAGTCTCACTAAAGGAAATATTAGGGGATACTAGAACCAGGTTTACTCATCCAGAGGTACTATGGAGTGTGGATTTAGGGCTTATCTTCTCTTTAATACTTATCAGAGCTTCGAAGATCAAATATGATAACTACGTATTCATTGTTCAATAATTTGAGGTAACTAATTTTCATACTGTGTGATTCTACTTTAACATGCATTAATCAACATAAGAAACCATAACCCAAAATTCACAATGTAGACATAGATAAAAACCATAACTTGGAACAAATAACATAAAAATATAGATAAATAAAACACATAATTAAATAACACAAATTTGTCTCCAAGGTCTTCTTTTATTACTTCATATCTTCTTAATACAACTCTTTCCACCCTGTGCACTCAGCTACAAAATTTCTAAGGTCTTCATGCACTCAACTGCAAGAACCTTCCTTTTCACACAGCCACAGAATATAGACTCAATACAACCTTACGTACAAATGAATTCTATGATAAAATATATCCTTAGACTCACTAAGATAGCTCCTTATATAGTTTTTCCTTTTACAATACCATGGTCCGAAAACCATGGGCAGATCTCAAAATATACAAAATATTCCCATCCTTTTACAAAATAAGGGACTTCGACCTGCCCCAAGGCCCATAAGACTATCGTAATTGTTCACATCATGCTTCACTCATCAAAATTCAAATTATTTTACAAAAAATTCAATCTAGGGTTATCCTATCCAACAACTTTAAATCGAAGTGTCCAAGGATTTTCATTTCCACTTCACAATATAGATAAACTTTAGAACTTGATTCATCATGCCATGAGACATCATTTTGAGCTTCATAATACATATCCCTCTTACATAGATTTTTTAGAGGCCCATTACCTGACAAGATTAGATCATCAGTATAAAACTAAAACCAAAATCAAAGTCAAAACTTGAAACACCTTTGAAGTAGATGCTTGGATCAACACATCATCCTGCCTTCATCAGATCATATTCAATGCAGAAAAATCTGGATTATGGGGGCTTGGTTCATGCAATTCTCACTGCAACCATAAAACTTTACCAAACCATCATGACCTACCTTTGATAAATAATTACTATGCAATAAAATCAACTAATCGGGTCATGAAAGTTTAGAATTTAGATCAATACTAATATCAAATTCATCAATATCATAGTCTCAATTCTTTGGTCCAAATGACAGTTCAAGCTTGGTCAAGTCATAAAATCATCTATTTTCATGCTAACAAGTTGTAATCAACTACTCAATATCGATCCAAAACTTCATCAAGGCATTCCCATGATTATAATACAAGTCATTTGAAGTAACCAAGCTCATACGTCATTTTCATTAAGGAAAATAATCGTTTGTCAAGTCAAATCATTATACATCATGTGAAAACAAAATTTTAAATCACAATAAGATCTATAGTTGAAGACATATCTCAATCATTAAGTCAAAGGTATAAGTCATCATTAGACATCATAGAACTTATCTATATCAATCAGCCAAATCATGTCAAACATTCACCTGTAAACACAAGTTCAGTCCTCGTGTTAATATTATATCAAACATTCAAACTTCCCTTCTCTAAGATCTTTCTGATGTCTACTACACATCTATAGAACTAACATCCTCTAGGTGAACATTTGATTTTATGCACAAAACTTCATTCTTGTGTCCATAAGGCATAGTCTCACCCATGGGCCTTCCTCTGTGAAAATGAGCCTCAAAAATGTTAGATACCCATAAATAATACGTCCATAGTAAAATATATATATATATATAATGCAAATTATAATATGAGTAAGAATACTTAGGAGAAATTTTCCCTCTGAATGATAATCAAGACCATTCATCATCTTTCATGTCATTAACCTGTCGTTATTAAGGTCATGAAACAATAGATCTATTAGATCATAAAATCAAACATATATTCATCATGGTCATAACATGCTCATGTAAGCTACTAAATTATCACATCATGACATCAATCTTTCATCAATGGTTAGATTCACATGGTAGGGGTAGAGGATAAGTGTGAAAACATACTTCAAATACCATGAACACAATATCACTTCTATCAAGTCAATCCATCAAGTTAGGGACATCAAAACATGAACACGGTTAATGAAGGATATATAATTTCAATATCATAGTCATAATTATATCATCATGGTTACCATTCTTATCATGATCAATACAATCAATAAATGTTTACCAAAACAACAAGAGTGCCAACCCTTTTTCCATACATTCATCATGCTCATCAGAAGCATTAATACCATTTTTTATAGAAATCTATGAGGTAACCTACTATATGAGATCCATCATTACTTACACATATCAAGATTATTGTTTACTAGAGTCAAGGTGATAGCCTTCTTCATGGTGTAAACTTATGATAGATGTTAGCCAAACATCAAGTTATACCAATATCTCCAAGCTCAACAATAAGTAGCCTCATAAAATCAAGAATATCACCACGATCAAAATGTTCAATACTAGGTGTACCATTTTATCATAGGAAACATAAATCCAAATCACTTTCATATTGCATGCATGAGACATTTGCGAAGAAGACATACCATAGGGCTTACCTAGCTATCTAATGTTATAGCTGAAACATAACACTGAAACAATAGACCTTTCATACCTTGTGGTATTCAAATACCTGACATAGGTAACTTGTACGTCTTTTCACCTTTTCATTAGGTTCCTCTATTTTTGCCATATCTATACATATTTCCTACATTTCAAATGATCCTAAAGAAGGATCCACTTATCACATCTCATCAAGGAAGTCAGAAACATGCAAGTACTCAAATATATATGTAGGAAGTATAGGAAATGATAAAAAACAATAATCTAAATATCCATATCCATAAGTCAAAACATAACTAAAGACACAAAGAAACATCATAAGTCAATAAATACGTATCTTCAATGAGGGATGATCCTCTCCCTCAACCTTCAAGAGAAATTACCATCTATAGTCCACATAACAATGTTGATTTCAATCAAGTTTATCAATAACCAATCATACTAGAGACTATCCCATCTAGGTATTCATTAAATAAGTCCCAAGTTATTTCATATCTCAAATATCAAGTTCATAAACCAGGTTTTCTCTCAAACCCTAACCATCAAACCCTTATGCACTAGCTACCTAGGGTTTCCTTCATACCCTAGAATTATTTTAGGTCTCCACCATCATCTTCTTGCTTTCATAAAAATTATCTCCATGGGGGCGATCTTCATGGATTTTCTTCATCCCAACTCTAATACCATGCTAATGTTTCAAATGCATAGATTGTTATTTTCTTTGATAATTGCATATTATTATTAATAGCTTAAGTTAAACCCATATAATCATAACATTATTCAAATTTACATCATTATTCATCAACATATTCAAATCTATAGAAATATAAATAACATCATCATCAACGCAGTGGAACATAAAGGAACATTAGAAGAAAGGCATGCACACATAGAGACACCAAGAATGTTCAGACACCAGTTTTATGCAGAATTCTAATCTATGGATAAACTATATTCCCTGAGTATGGTGTTCCTTCACTCAGAACAACAGAAGAAAGACAACTATTCTTTTATCTAAGACAAATAGATATACAAAAAGGAAAGAAACTTTCCACTATATCTCTCCTTATTTTGTTTTTGTCGCCGCTCTCAATCCGACGAAAGCCACTAGATCGATACCTCCAATCAAAGATAGATAACATCAAACAACACACAAATTTACAATTATATACTTATATTAACCAAATCAAACTGATTATATCTGAGAATACATACACATGAGAATACAATTCACAAGATATAGGCATACATATGAGAAAATGAATAGATATCTTTATTAGGAAGGTAGGAGGAGAAGACTACAACCAATATAATGATTCATCGTCAACATGCTCCAACTCCATTCTGTCCTCATCACACCAAGCATCATCTCAACAACATAACAACACTTCCAACTCTCATCAATTGAGAATTCAACAACATTACATTACACAAATTTCTCCCCCCCTGGCACTTAGATGAATGCTCAATTTATAGGGAAATTGAAGGTATTCTCTCGATAAATGGAATTGAATGGATTTCTAATCATAGGTGAGACATGTTTCCAAGTTCAGTGGTGATGGATGAACACTTTTATTCAAAGTATGACACCTATAAGCTCTTCTAGAAGCTACTAGACGTGGAGATTCCTGGAACAATGATGATTTCGCTCCCAAGAGACAAACAGACCCTTAAGTGTCAGGAAGTGCATTGCAGTGCACCCTTTCATGGAGATAAGTGCTTTTAAATGCACTTAGGCCCATTTAGAGGAGCATTGATGAGTCAATGGGTCATATAATCTATACTTCAAACATTGGAAATCTCATAATTGAAGCCATCAATGGAATGACTTCTCTTAGGGAATATAGCAATTGAATTAGGGGATGATAGACCTTATTCATATTGATCTTGGGTGATGATGCCAAATTTGACTAGGTCTTTGGGGATGATGCCCAAATTGACCTGTAACAGCTTCCCCCTAAAGCATAAAGTCAAAATAATGATAATATTTGGATGAGATTCTTTACGATGTGATGAGTAGGATTTGAAGCGGACGGTGACCTGCATCAATTTGCAATACATTACATCATGATATCTTACATCTTGGACATGAATTTTTGAGGCAAGCATACCCGTGCTCAACACATAAACAGGGACAATTTTAAGGATGGAATTTTATCTTAAAGTTTAGAAACTTTGGCGAATCTTACTAGTCCCCGAAATCAAAATTGTAAAATTTTTGATGATATTTTCGTAAACTTAATTAGGTTTATAATTATTTTATATTATTATATTAATTTTTTTTCGATTTTTCGGGTAAAATAATTTTATCCTATAAAATTTGGGTGAATCAATTTAAAAAAAATGGAAATTGGCGAATCTTTTTTTGGAAAAAGCATGGAAAATTAGCCCACTTGCGAATATTAGCCCCTAAAATTTTCCCTGCACACAAACTATCATAATTTGTACATAAGTCAGAAATTCATCTACAAATATAGACATGCCTATAGATATAGGCCCATGTTTAGATGACCATCTATATGTAAAACCATCGTATGAATGATGTGGTACAATTCCTAAAATCACAGCTCGAATGGATGAAACTGGATCCGGGCTCTTCTTATCTCGTTCACCTTATCGTTCAAGTAAAAGTGTAACCATGCGAATATATGATCTGAAGTCGAACACGGGAAGACATCTTCTGATTACCAGACAATGATGTGAGTTGTTAACAGACGAGAGAGAAACCATTATTGATGTTAATGACTCTCAAGGTATTACAACACAATTTGCAAGGCGTGAATAGATGATATGATGTTGAATGCCAAAAAAAATCTTTTGTTCGAATGTCTGGAGGTGAGAAAATTTTTTATGATGTAGCAAGCTCCAAGGTACTGGAAAGATGTTTCTAAGTTAACTTCCTGGATGATGAGATGATGTCGATAGGAAGAAAATTTGTTGCAAAACGAGAGAAATTATTTTGGAGACAAAATGTGACTTGATGTAGAAATATTCAGGGATGGAGGTCATGAAAATGATGGTTTATGAGTATTGCAAAAGATGAAGAATTTCTGGATGAATTCTCTTGAACATATCGGCAACATTGAAATGTGTTGGCAGCATTGACCCAAAATCAAAGTGATGGTATGATGTACCATAGGTATGATAGTCCTTCAAGAAGATTACCCAACCAAAAAGTCACAGTGATGGAGCTAAAGTGTCATGTTCAAGAGCAAACTGCTACGATAAAGTGTTATGTTCTTTTTCCCAAATTTTCCCCAGTTATTGTTGACCAGTACCTCTTTTTCTTTAACAATATTGAGGAGGGTAACATATTCTTGATCTATAATTCGACCCTTCGGGTGAATCCATCGCTATTTTGATGATTTAACGAGTCTAGCGATATTGAAACTCGATCTTGCCATGATTGAAAAGTCCGCCACTATTTTATGTTTTAACGAGTCTAACGATAGTGAAAACCCGATCCTTTTTCATATTTAGAGAGTTTTGAAAAGAGGCAAAAAGAAAAACTCCATGAGTCCTTTTTCGTAAATTTGTTGCTCAGGTCCGAAAAAGTGTAAAATGATACATGAGAAAACCTCTTAGCCATGTTCGACTAAGGTGTTAATTTTTCATAAATAATCTATCTCAGTCTGGAAAAGGGTTAAACTTATACTGAGTAGATGTCATTTCATTTACTTTTACGAGCTCGAAAAGACAAGTGCTTGAAATTTTTTTGTCATTATTAGAGTCTGAAAAGATCTAAAAGAAGACTATGGGGGGTTCCTTTTTCATGTTTATCAAAGCTCAAAAAAGAGATAAAAGTACGCTTTAATTTCCTTTTTCTTTTTTATCAAAGCTTGAAAAAAGAGGATAATAGTATGCTTTGTGGTCAAATCATTTTTGAATATTTGTGCACTTTAAACTCATTGTATCAGCTGTGAAAACTATTCAGAGAACCATCAAACAGATTAAAAATACCTCTTTCATAGTAAAAATGAATAGAGACTATAGTCACATCATTAAATATGAATACAATAATCAAAATGACTATTAAAAATTAGTTTTTACCATTTAATTTACCATTCCATAGTTACCATTTGAAAATTATGAGCTTTCAACCAGTTCTTCCCTAGAAATTTAGTGGTTGGTTGCGAGAGTTTCAATGGGTGATTTATCTCGTTTTTTTATCTAGGTTGGACCTACGACCCTTCTCTTTATTTTAGTATCATTTGTGCTCCATTTCATGGTAATTTTTTAGGGTTTTGATCCCCTTAGGGTAAATATATTACATTCTGAGGGAAACAGACCCTTGAATGTCAAAAAGTGCGTTGCAGTGCACTTGAATTGAAGTCCAGGTGCATGTGTAATGCTCTGTCCATTGACCTGGGGTGTTTTGGGTGCATTTCTCATTTTTAATTCTTGACGTGTTCACAAAATTTCCCAATTTATTTATATGATATGGATCCTAATGAAGCTTATGGTTTCCTTTCAGGTATTGATTAGATCAAAAGGACCATTATGTGGTGAGAAAGAGAACATGAAGAAAAAGACATGATTTCCCTAAATGATTCAGGTACTGTAAGAGCCCTTATGGATAGTGGGTTGCTTAAATAATTCAAATTATCAGGGATGAGACAGCATATGGAACTATTGGAGTTTGTAGTTTTTTCATGGGATTCAGTATTGCAGGATTTTCAAATTGAAGACAAATTTTTCCCCCATATTGGTTCAGGATATTTACTTTCTCACCCGATTATCGAGGTGAGGTTCTCCTATTTCCCTTGCAGGATATGCTCTTTGAGGAGAGAAAGTGAAGGATTACATATTCCAATATTGCCAACTAGGTACTCAACCAAGTAAAGATGGGAAAATAAATATCCATGATGTGGGTGATTTTCCTTTGAGAGCCATCCTTTTTAGTTATGAAACCATCTCCAAAATTATAATAAAAGAGATATCAAAGCCTTAGAAATAAGCCACTTCGAGGGGGAAACCTCCTTTAGATTACAAAAATGAAAAATTATTGGATGACACAAATTAAAAAACTTCCTTCTATATATAGGATTCCATGGGATCATAATATAATCCTAGCCAACCTAACCATAATAATGTAAGGTAATAATAATAACAATATTGGGCTTATAGGGGTACAACAATAACAATAAGGGGGCTACACTAATAACAACAAGGGACTATAGTAGTAATATAGGGACCTAACATGCCTCTCTCCAAAAAATTGTTCTCCTCAACAATTGAGTAGCTCTGGGTGCTTCTGTATAAAAGTCTCATCCTCCCATGTAGAATATTGAATGGGTAATTTCTTCCACTTGATGAGATACTCTAAAATTAATCGATTTCATAGCTTTCAATTTCTTGTTTTCATGACTGCAGGTTCCAATATGATTTTTCCTTCCTCATCAAGTTCTAGAAATATTGTTTGAACTGGAATTTTTTCAGGTATAACCTTCTTTAAGCATGAAACATGGAAAATTGGATGCACTCGTGAAGAAGCAGGAAGCTCCAATTTGTATTCCATAGTACCAATATTTTGCAACACCTTATAAGGGCCATAGTACTTTGGCAATATTTATTATCCTTCTTAGGTTGCTTGAGGGACATTTTTCTGTATGGTTATAGTCGTAAAAATACCCAGTCTCCTACATCATAATTTCTCTTATTGCGATGTTGATCTACCTATTGTTTAATTTGATTTTTTGTGAAATTTAGGTTATACTTTAAGAGTTGGAGAACTTCTTGTTGATGCTCGATGTGACCTTCCACTATGTAATATTCCTAATTATCCATGAGCTAGTTGGAATATTAATTTTTGTTTCTTTGTCTTATTATATGAATAAGAGGACAATGGAGGTCCATAATTCTCCTTAATAATGAATAAATCAATGTCAATGTAAAGGGAAAACATATTGGCAGCTTAATTAAGCACCCTTTGGTGTGAAAAGGGGCTGGAACATCTTGACTATTTCAGCTTTGACCAAATCAACAACGTTGTCATGGGGGAGTGGAAATCAATGAGGGAAAATGCAGTTTTAGATGGAGACACCTTGCATGGAAGTAGGGTCATAAATGAATGGGGCTTAGGGTTTGGAAGCTTATATATTATAAAAGGAAGAGGATGGAAGCCATATTCATTATGTATTGATATATGATATTTCTGAATATATGGTTTGTTTAGACATATAACTTTCTTTGGTTGTTTAGCTGAGATTTCAAGTTTTGTTTATCACTGGGTGTTCCTAATTAGGAATCCCACCTCTTCCATTGAGAAGCTCTTGGAGGAGTCTTGTACTTCACTTCCACTATTAGGCATTTGAACAAAGCTTCATCTTACATCTATAGCGCAAATCCTATTGAGGGTTGAGTGGAGACCATATTTGGGTCACTTCAATACTTATTTTCAGTGGAGAATGGTTCCTTTCCATTGTGAGGACAGTAAGGAAGGCCCTTGTCCATATTTTTAGATCTTGGCATCAGGTCACATATTTATTTTCCCCTACAGTGCAGTTTCTTTCTAGATCTATGCTAATTTGAGGGGGGAGTTGCAGGGTGGTTTTGGCACACCATTTGGAGAGGAGATTTTATAGTGAAGGGATCAGCCTTTCATCAAGGAGATCCATTCTAGGAGGCTACACTATTTAGTATATCAGATCAGCCACACTTTCTAGATCTACATATTTCAGTGAACCTTCAGCTCTAGGGCTTTGATTCAGAACTTTTACATGTTGTTTTGCTGAAAATCCTTTGAGGGTTCTTCATTGGAGGTTGTATAGTGCCTAGATCTGTATTGGATCTATCTTTTGAGGCATATATCATCCCATTTTATTTTGTATCTTCATTTTCTGTAGCAGTGCCTTTTAAACAATGTTGTATAAGTCTTATGACATTTTGATATATAGTAGCTGCACTTGTTTTTAGGGTTTTTTCCATTCAAGGCTTGTTCTATCTTATTATACATCTTATAGCCATTTATTATGCATATTTTTCTACTATTATAATTATTAGAACGTCTCCATATTGGCATCTTGATTTTATATGATGCTTAACACTACTATTCCAAATTTTTTTACTATATTCTGGCTTTTCCCATTTGGTAATATTACAGTGGTATCAGAGCATAATCTTGGCACAGCCTGTGCATGTTGAAAAGCCAATATTCCATCAAAATAAGGAGATCCTCTTACTGATAAAGAGAAGAGGTATCAAATAATAAGACACTGGAAGTTTGATTATACAAATGAAAAAAAAGACAAGGGTAAAACCTTTTTATCTGGAGGAGAAGATGAAGAGAAGGAGTTTCCTAAGATTATTCTCAAATATATGCAAGCCACTGCTAGAGAAATAAAGGAGATGAGGATGGATAGATACAAGGAATATCCTAAATGATTTTAACATGGTGAAGGCTCCAACATTTCTCATCACTGGAGTGATCAATTAGTGCAACAACAACAAGTTTCACAATGCTCTATCATGCCTATGTTCATAGAAAGAGAGATGGAGGAAGGAGATGTACCAAAGGAGGAGACTCTTGGTGACTATCTTCAAGAGTATGAATATCAATCTCAGAGGTTCAAAGATCATCTAAATTTCTAGCGATTTTGCAAGATTAAGGAGAATATAAAACCTAGAAATCACAATATAATAAAGTGGTGCAAATAGCATGAATTGGGTAGATTATTTCTCCCAACTTTTGATGGGTCACCTAAATATACAG
This sequence comes from Pinus albicaulis, assembly GCA_034641835.2. Lineage (NCBI taxonomy): Eukaryota > Viridiplantae > Streptophyta > Pinopsida > Pinales > Pinaceae > Pinus > Pinus albicaulis. Next base: position 823,204,776 of record CM076582.1, on the reverse strand, counting down.
CTAGGGCTTGGGTAAAGGATCTAGGCACCTATTTTCAGTAGCATCAAGTTTTAGAAGATGAAGCCATTAGAGTAGCAATGCTGCATCTTGAAGGTAAGGCTTATGCTTGGTGGTTTAATGAAACTTCTTCCTTGAATCATGTAAATGTATCTACTTATGGAAATTTCACTAGGAGGTTAGTGAAAAGATTTGATGCAAAACATTCTGAAACTTCCTTGCTCGAGCTAGCCATGGATAAACAAAAAAAACCTTTAGATGAGTTGGAAGGATCCATACACCCAACTCCATTCCAAAATGCTATTGAGGGGGTTAAAAAACTGCGGAATACCTTTCTAGAGGCAAGATCCCCACTTCAAGAAGAGCTCTCTTCTCAAAATGAAGACATGGAGATATCATTTTTAAAATAGGATCACAACAAAGAGCCTCTTAATGATGCTGAGGTAACCTCCATTCATGATGAAGGGGAAGAGTAGGCTGGAGGTAACAACACTGTCACATCAGGAGCAGATCTAGTACCTCATGGAGAGGTAGATGAAGAAATTTATCCAATGAGAGGAGTTATTTTAGCATTGCAAGAAGTTCCAAAGGATCTCATATGTGGAGATCAAGGCATAATCCATGAACAACATGTGCCATTATTGATAGATTGTGAGACCTTGCAGATGAAAGAAGAAGGTAGGGAGGATGGACAACATCATATGATTAGGAGCACACAACCCTATCTATTTAAAAAGGTTGATTCACAGAAGAGGTAGATTGATTTGTGCACTAAGAGAAAGGACAAAGCAGTCCACTCATATATGCAGTCTATTCTTGATATTGATGTCTCTTTACATGGATGCATTCCACCTGGGAGGCCACCATATTAGGAGATGATGACACATGTCTCACATCATGATGCACCATTCATTGTTCCAGGAGGAATGGGGGCATTGGGAGGTCATGATACAACGCTGAGAGTCTTGGGTATACTCAAGGAGGAGGCATACATTCCCCCAACATCATCATTAATCACTTTCATTTTAGATTCTGCGTTGTGGGAGGATCAACATGGGAAGGATAACAGCCTTACAATATGTACCTTTGGCATGGGAGATGTTAAGGATAAGGGCATCCATATGACATTTGTTCTTTGTGATAGATCATCAGTGCTACCACTATGGAGGATAGATCCATATTGGAAATCCCAAATATTGGTGGATTCTTCCAAGGATCTTGTTACATGCATGATACTTGATGACTAGCTACTTGAAGAGGGATATTCATTCCAAGATGAAGTCATCTATTATCATAGTAGGATATTCTTATCTAGAGCTTCCAAGTTCAAGGATAATTTTCTACAATCTGCACATGAATACTTTCTCTTCAGCCATACTTATTCCATGAGGGCCTACAACACTATCATGGATAAATACACTTGGGAAGGCTTTGAAGAGGAGACATATCAACATTTTCAAAGATGCATGGACCATGTGGAGATGGGAGATATATGCAACTCAATTAAGGATTTATCACAACCACCTCTTTCCTCTTTTGGAATGAGAGGGGATCTACTTATGGACCACTCCATTTATATGAGCTGAAATTTTGGTAAGGAACATGTTTATGTACATGATGTTTCTTTGATGATTATTTGCATTCATTTACCATGTATATGCAGGCCATTGCTCCGGGGAAGATCATTCTTCCATATAATCTTCATGGCCAACTTTGGGCCATAAACATTTATGAACATGGCCACTCCCTTAGAGGACATAGGGAGATGTTGTATCGTTGTGGGTGCACTACAAAGGCACTAAATATTTCTCACCTTTTCAGCCATTGTGAGAAGACTTGGGAAGAAATTAAGTGGTGGAGAAACCACTTATGATATCAACATCTTATGAAATCGGGAGATATACTGCGCTAGTTCCACATGTGGGACTATGATCCATGTCCATTTTTGCATATTTCTGTTTATATGTATTTAGCTTTGATCCCATACATTGATGATGTGCTTATTGTTTTTATGGGAATGATTGGAGGGAGGATGGGAGGATTGTATGTGACCCATGGGAAAGAAATTCTCCATGTTCATTATGCTACATGTTTCAGGGAGAACATTGGTAAAATGATGTTTGTTTCACTAGATTTATTGTTTCCTTGTGGAATGAATCACTTTCATCTCATAAGAACTTTGGAGGATCATTTCATGGAGGGATGGATTGGGAGACATTTATATTATGAGGGAATCTTATCACATGATAGTGTCACCAATTGTGGAGGAGAAGATTTGCAGTACTCACCTTGTCAGTTCCTTGAGGACAAGCAACATTTAGGAAGGGAGGACTGTAATATTCCCAATTAGCCATGAGCTAGTTGGAATATTCATTTTTGTTTTTGTTGTCTTGTTATATGAATAAGAGGACAATGGAGGTCCATAATTCTCCTTAATAATGAATAAATCAATGCCAATGTAAAAGGAAAACATCTTGGCAGCTTAATTAAGCACCCTTTGGTGTGAAAATGGGCTGGAACATCTTGACTGGGTCAACTTTGACCAAATCAACAACATTGTCATGGAGGAGTGGCGATCAATGAGGGACAGCGCAGTTTTCGATGGAGACACCTTGCATGGAAGTAGGGTCATAAATGAATGAGGCTTAGGGTTTGGAAGCTCATATCTTATAAAAGGAATAGAATGGAAGCCATATTCATTATGTATTGATATATGATATTTCTGAATATATGGTCTATTTATACATATAGATTTATTTGGCTGTTTATCTAAGATTGCAACTGTTGTTTAGCACTGGGTGTTCTTGATTAGGAATCCCACCTCTTCCATTGAGAAGCTCTTAGAGGAGTCTTGTACTTCACTTCCACTATCAAGCATTTGACCAAAGCTTCATCTTACATCTACAATGCAGATCCTATTGAGGGTTGAGTTATTTTTCAGGTTGGAGAAGTGGAGACCATCTTTGGGTCACTCCAGTACTTATTTTCAGTGGAGAAGGGTTCCTTTACATTGGGAGGACACTAAGGAAGGCCATTGTGCATATTTTCATATCTTGGCATCAGGACACATATTTATTTTCTCCTATAGTGCAGTTTCTTTCCAGATCTATGTTATTTTGAGGGAGGAGTTGCAAGGTGGTTTTGGCACACCATTTGGAGAGGAGATTTTATAGTGAAGGGATCAACCTTTCATCGAGGAGATCCATTGCAGGAGGCTGAAATATTTGTTATATCAGATCAGCCACACTTTCCAGATCTACATATTGCAATGAATATTTAGCCCTAGGGCTTTGATTTAGATCTAGTACATGGTGTTTTGCTGAAAACCCTTTGGGGGTTCTTTATTGGAGGTTTTATAGTGCCTAGATCTATATTAGATCTATATTTTTAAGCATATATCAGCCCATGTTATTTTATATCTTCATTCGCTGTAGAAATTCCTACCCCGTTAACCTGAGAAATCCTCGCAACTTATTTATGGTTGTGGGAATTTCCATTCCTTAATGGATTTCAATTTTTTAGGGTCACCCTCGTGCGATACAATATGACCAAGATATTCCATTTCTTGTACTTGAAAGAAACATTTGGATTTTTTTGTATATAATTTTTTCTCCTCCAATAGTTTGAGCACCCTGTCAACATGTTGAGCATGATCCTTCGAAGACTTGCTGTAGATTAGTATATCATCAAAAAATACTGGCACAAATTTTCTAAGGAAGGGTTTGAAAATGGAATTCATCAAACCTTTAAATGTAGAAGGTGCATTGGTAAGTCCAAAAGGCATGACCAAAAATTCATAATGACCCTTATGAGTTCAAAATGTTGTTTTTCGAATATATTCAGTCTTCATTCTAATTTCATGATATCCCAAACGAAGATCCAACTTGGTAAAATAGATTTCTCCACGTAATTCATCCAATAATTCATGAATCAAAAGAATAGGAAATTTATGTTTAATAGTGAGATTATTGAGCTCCCTATAATCCGGACACATGCACCATGATCCATCCTTCTTGTGCACCAATACTACTAGAGTAGAGAAATAACTTTGACTAGGTTGAATTATACTAGCCTCTAACATTTCTGCAATCATCTGTTCAATTTCGCTCTTTTGGACATAAGGATGTATATAAGGCCTGATGTATGAAGGAACACTTCCTGGAATCAAATGAATAGAATGATCATGATCATGAATAGGTGGGAGTCCTTTGGGAGTTTCAAACACCTTGGAATGATTTTCCAAGACGTTCCGGAGATCTGGAGAAATAGATGATTTTCACGTTGGAACTTTTAGTGAGCATAATTATGCAATTACGCCTCGACGTTCTTTCTTCAAAATCTTTGTCATGACATTAGAGATTATTATATTTTCCGGATTATTTGTGATAACCTGTAATTCAAATTCATTTCCTTCTGAAAAAATTCAAGAAAAGTTATTGAAAATTAAAAGCTACCATCCCCAAATATTGTAACCATTGTACTCCTAGGACAACATCAAAACCTCCCATTGAAATGGAAAGTATTGGAATATTCATTACAGATTCCCCCATGGGTAGCTTGATATTATGGCATTTTCCAGAGAAATTTATAGTTCCTCCATTTGCAACTATCACTTGACATTCTGGTGCTGGCTATAGGAAACAATTCAATTCCTTGGCTACCTTACGATGAATAAAATTATGGGTACTACCCGAATAAATCAACACTATTACCTTTTTCTTCTTGATATATCCTTCTAAATTGAGAGTCCGAGGAGTGGTAATTCCTACCAATGCATTACATGAGATGGCCGGACTCATTTATTCTTCTTCTAAGGTTGGTTCCTGGTGTATATCCTCTTCTTTTGAAGTTTCATGTTCATTTTCTTCCTCATCTTCACAATCTATGTAAAATAATTTATTCTTAGCACACTTATGACCTTTAGTGTATTTTCTATCAAAATTGTAGAAAAGCCCTTTTGCTCTATTTTCTTCCAATTTTTGTGGTGTCGACCTTGTAGGTTGTGGAAGTCTAGGAGTAGGAACACTTCCATATTTATAGATGTGATTGGTAGGCTTCCTTGTCACCATAATTTTACATTAAATTTTTCTTGCCAACCTGAAAGCCTTCTCCAATGAATCAGGTTCCCAAACACAAACCTCATGTTGGATGTTATCCTTTAAATTCCCTATGAAGAAATCAATCCTGTGTTCCTATGGAATATCAGTTACCCTTATATTCAATTTTTGGAAGTCCTCAATGCGCTCCACCACTGAACCCTTTTTTTTTAGATTTATCAATTGGCTAAAAAAGGTGTTGCTCTTTGTATCCTCATAATGTGCTATCATTTCCTCCTTAGAAATTGACAAAGTGAATTTTTTTTATAGGAGAAAAGTCATCGATACCATAAAAATGTATTTTTTTCTAAATATAAAGTTTTAATGTGTACCTTTTGCGTGTTTTGCACATTATTGAGATCAAAATATTTCTCCATCTGTAGTATCAATGTTACTGGATCGTTGCCATAAAACTTCCTCATATTGATATTTGGAATTTGGCGGGTCTTCCATCCAACATTAGAGTTTATGAAATCACGATTAACGTTTATTTTGTTCTCATCATGAGTTTCCTCTAATATCTTTCTGCCATTAGGAAAAATTTCTTGTATCAACTTTGTCAAACCTTCCATGTATACTTTTAGATCATTCTTTATGTTTTCTTCCATGTCATCCATCTTAGCTTCCATGCCAGCTTCCATGCCATCCATGCCATTCTTCAAGCCATCCATATTAGACTCCACACCTTTCTTCAAACCATCCATCTTAGCTTCCATGCCAGCTTCCATGTCATTTATGCCATTCTTCAAACCATACATATTAGCTTCCATGCCTTTCTTCAAACCATCCATCTTATCTTCCATGCCATCAATTCCATTCTTCAAACCATCTATATTATCTTCCGCGCCTTTCTTCAAACCCCATCTTAGCTTCCATGCCATCAATTCCATTCTTCAAACCATCCATATTAGCTTCCATGCCTTTCTTTAAACCATACATATTAGCTTACAAGCCTTTCTTCAAAACTTCCATTTCATTTTTTGTTACTATTTGCGAGAGTGAAATGTCGTGCACTTGCTCTTCTAATTTTGATATTTCATGTTGCATTTCTTCATCTTCATGAGTGATAGTAGAGCCTTTTGAAGGCTTAATGGGTGTTGAATTATTTTTAGGGGGAATTTTAGAACCCAATACTTATATCTATTCTACAATATGCCCTTGGAATCAATTCACATTGATTCTTCAAACAAGACTTCTGCAATTCGGAAAAAAAAATACACACATTTTTCTTGATTTTGAGAAGATCGATATTGAAACTGAATTATCTCTGTGATTTAGGATGTTAAATATCTGAAATTAGGTCCTATAGTAGCCCTCTAAATATTATTTTGAATGCCACAGGTCTAACCTAATTTGGATTCTTCAAGAAAAGGTTATGCCCAATCACCCACAATCACCTAATTATGGATTGGTTCAGTAGAGAGAACTTGTACAACGTGGCACATGTCACTATTTCCTCCTTAAGCTATAAAATTGATACGCATGAAAATAAAATCCGTGTCCTTGTAGAAACTTGTTACAGAATTCCAATCTGATTCTCAGAGAGAGCGTTGTGATGATTTTCCCACGGTTAACTCTTTCATATGAAATTTGGGAGCCTGAAAAAAGCCTAACTTCCATAGATCATATCTCCAAAAATATTGTGAACCAAGATCTAAAAATTTAATACAACGTTCCTCATGATTTTGGTTTTTCATGATAAAAATTGCAGCTTCTAAACCATTGCAGAAAAACTTTCATAGATAAAATTCCATGATGACCTATTTGGAGCAGCAGAACCCTAGAATCCAAAGCTCTGATACCAAATGTTATGAACCTAGCTCCAAAAATAGAAGAAAAGAGAGATCGAAGCCTTATAAATAAGCCACTTCGAGGGGGAAACCTCCTTTACTTTACATAAATGAAGAATTCATGGATTATACAAATGAAAAAACCTCCTTCTATATATGTGAGTCCATGGGGTCACAATATAATCGTAGCCTACCTAACAATAAGAATGTAAGGGCACAATAATAACAATATTGGGGTTACAGGAGTACAATAATAACAATAAGGGGGCTACACTAACAATAATAAGGGAATAAATTAGTAGTATAGGGACCTAACATTTTTACTATTGAAAAACTTGCTAGTTTCGCAACACTACATGTCGCAAACCAGCCATACATGCAGTATTCTCTTGAGTGTCTAGAACCAACAGTGTTCAATTGGGCTTAAGAAGTACTCTTTTAGATGAAATAAAAACTGAATAAATCAAAGGGTGGAAGGAAGAAGAATTTCAGTTATGATTCGATCCATATTTCCTTCATTTTAAAGCGGGTTCCATTGATGCAACCACAACATATTACACTGAGCATATCTAGTCCTAGATATCCTCATATGCAGAGATGGTTTGAATTGATGGCTATAAATGTTGGTCAATCAACCATAATATTCTTTAGTTCATTCATTTCTTGTTTTAGAAGATAGATGATCACCATAGAGGAGTATCCATATGCAGGCGTATACTTCCATGGAGATCCAGACATGATTCTACCAGATGGCGCTCAATGGGGTGCAATGGGTAAAAGAATGTTATGACCATGATTTTTTATTTTTTAAGGTTTATAAATGTTTTTGTATTTTTGATGTTTCCCAAGAATAAACTAAGTTTTGATCTACACAGATGTGGGTCTTGTTCGACCAGAGCAGGCATGAGATGAGACAGCAGAGAGGACTATCGGGAGAGAAGTCCTTCGAGATTTATATTTGACCGAGACTCTTGCTGACATGTAGCAACACATTGAGGGATTGACTATGGGGATACGATATTTCCAGATTGAGGAGTTACCTATGATACTGCAGTGCCATACTACTGTTTTTCCTAACCGTTGGATGCAGCTATTGCGTATGATAGCTATAGAAGTTGCTTGTTGTCATGACCATCCCTAGTTTACTTTGACATTTTTGCATACATTTTGAGGTCAGATGAAAGATGTGTCTTGGGCACAAATTTTGTAAAAACATAAACTATCTATCTATTTTTTTCAGTGTTTTCCTATGTTTAATTCTCAATCTTATTAAATTATGTGATTTGAATTAAAATCGTCTTTACATGTGTTGTAAATGTTTTTTTAAAACATAATTCGCTAAGGAATCAGTTAGTGTGTTCAAATTTATAGAAATGTGTTGATATTGAATGTAATCAAAAATTATTTCCAAAATTCGAACTCTAAGGAACATATGATGAAGTGTTGGACTTTAGAAATTATAGACGCTAGTAAGTTGTAGTACGAAAATTTGCAAATATAACCTAATGATGATATGGTTAATACCAAGTAAAATTGAACCAGAGAGAAGTTCGATCAATGCGCTATACCTAGCGATATTGTTTGTGGATTGATTGATACAAATCCCTTGAAAACTCACTAACTCGCCACTTGGAGTGAAAATGGCCCATGCTGTAGAGGATAGGTTATGCATACTACGGCCAACACCATCAGCATACCTAAAAAATAATTCCAAAGAATCAGTCATCTACGAGGAAATGTAAACTGGATTACTATCTTCAAGAAAACTCTAGAAAAACAAACTAAGACTGTAAATGAAAATCAAAGCAAATATACAATATGATACAAAAGTTTACTACGCTCAATTAAGCATAGTAACGTTTAAGATACAACCCATTTCGAGGTTGCGCCAATGGAATCCCATCATAATAAACTAAATCGTAGGCACCCTTAGCTAGAACTATTTTGACAATGTAGGGGCCATGCCTTAGTGGCTCAAATTTTCTCGTTCCCATCAAGTAAATTTCCTGATCATAAAGCAAGACTAGGTCTCCCTCTGAGAATATGTGAGGCTTGACATGTTAGTCATATTGTTCCTTAATTAATCTATTATGTGCTGCATTGGCCAATGTGGCTTCATGCCATGTTTCATCTAGATGGATGAGGTGTTAGGTAGCAGTTCAATAGTGAGTTTTAATGACGGAATTTCACATTGGATTGGAAAGACTGCTTCCAGACCATACACCAATTAAAAGGAATTAAATCTGGTTTCATTTCTCACAGAGGTTTGATATGCCCACAGAGCAGAGTATGGGATTAAATTCAAATTTCTTTTATGAACCCCTATCATTCGTTGAAGAATTTTCTTAAGGATATTAATGGATTCAACTTTTCCATTGGATTGTGAATAATAAGGGGTAGAACTATCATGCAATAGTCCTAATTTGGCAGTCAACTCATTCACCATGTTATTGCGAAAATTCTTACCATGATCTGTAACTATAGCTTGTGGTACACCAAACCGTGAGGTGACATCATTGAAAAAGAACAATGGAGTTTTTTTTCATGTGTTATTGAATGTAGGCATCACTTTGACCCACTTGGTAAAGTAGTCGACTGCGATAATAATATAACCATGCCCCCCAAATGAACGAAGGTTGCAGGTCATGAAGTTAATGATCCATTTAGAAAATGGTCCGAAGCAATTGCAGGATGCATTGGTGTTGGCGGCATGAAGATTTTATGATAAAATATTTGGAACACATGATAAATTATGACCGAAAGGATGCTATTGCGAAATATTGTTGGAAAAATGTAACTGACACAGAGAATATTCAATGTGGTAGCATATCCAGATAGGTTTCCACCACAAGCACTAGCATGAAAATCATTTAAAACTTTCTTGGCCTCCTCATGAGTTAGGCACCTCCTTAAAATCGTATCGACACCATGAAGATAAATTGTATCGCCGATGATCAAATAATATTTGGATTGGAATCAAATACATTGATGTTGCGAGAGAGAGGTATCAGGTTGGAAAGTATAGGTTTGGAGATGAATGATAAAATCCCCATACTAAAGGTCAGATGACCCAATCAAAAATAGACACTCATATGGAATTGATGGTTCTGATGTAGTTTGAGTACTATCAGAGGGAAGATCACAGATAAGCTCAGCCAAAAATAAAGAATTCTTTTACTTGGATTTGATGAATTCCAAATCAAATTCCTACAAAATGACGATCCATTTTGAATATTCCCCCCCATAAATTGACGTGACAGAATGTATTTCATAGGGTTACAATCTGAAATGACAATGGTCTTCTAGAGAAGGATATAATGACGAAGTCTCTGGACAACTTTAACGGCCACCAAGGTGAGATTTTCAACGTATGAATACTTAATTTCTGTATCATTGAGATTAGGACTTAAATAATATATTAGATTTTATATCTCATCTTCTTCTTGGAATAAAATCATAGCAATGTCATATCTCCCGCATAGATATATAGGAAATAATCAGTCTGATAATCAATGGGATACATTAATGATTCTTAGATCAAGGTATGTTTAAGAGCATCAAAAGAATCTTGGACAACCTTATCCAAAGGGAAGGGAATCCCATTTCTCAAGAGATGAGTAAACCCTTTAGCCATTTCAGCATAGTTAGGTATGAACCTCCTTAGGAAGCTAGCCTTTCGTGGAAGTTTCTGTAACTGAATTAAGTCTTATGAAGCAGGTAAATAAATAAGGGCCTGGACATTCAGTGGGTTGATTTGAATTCCATCGTTTGGGACAAAAAATTGAAGCAAGCGACCAGAACCAACACAAAACAGACATTTTTGTGGATTGAGGTGTATCTTGTAGTGTCGGAAGTGTAAAAATATAGCTGTCAAATGTGTCAGGTGATCAATCCATTTTTTTGAATGCCTGGGTAAATCATCTAGATAAGGTTGAACAATGTGCTTAATGTCATCGAAAGTATAATCCACTGCTCTCTGAAATGTTTCCCCAATGTTATTTAAACCAAATGGGAGTTTACGATAAGAGAATGTGCCCCAGGGACAGATGAATGTTGTCCTATATTGGTCTTCTAGGTGAATACTGGTTTGATTGTAAGTAGAGAATCCATCCATGAACGAAAATATTTCACAGCCGGCACATTCGTCAATAATCAAGTCGATAAAGGGAGTGGGATAGTTGTCTTTTGGACAATAAATATTCACAACCTGATAATCGATGCACACTCAGATTGTCCCTTATTTTTTCATCATACGAACAATGTTGAAAACCCAATCAGTAAGCAGGACAGGGTAAATGAAACCAGCACGCAAAACCTTTTTCAAATTCTTCTTTAATGGCAACAACCCTCTTCGGATGGATAGGACGAAGGCGTTGACATACCAGTTTGACATCAGGGTACATTTTAATTGTTTGTTCAACGACACTAGAATCTATGCCTACCATTTCCTCATAATACCAAGAAAATATATCTCAGAATTCATGAAAAAGAGAGCGATAAGTATCAAGTTGGGATGAAGAGCAAGACACGCCGACATGAAAGTTTTCTACAATGTTGGGTTTGGTTGAAATGTCAATAGAAATGGTTTCTTCAATATTTGATAAGTTCCACTCGGATTTGATGGCATTAATTGGAATATAATTCCAAAATAAAGTAGATATCATAGGGTGATATAGTTCAATATGATTATCTTCATTGTAATCCTAAATATGGGAACGATAATGATGATCTTCCCATGGTTCTCCTTCTAGCATCAGGGATTCCAAAATGCTCTCATGAGTCAAGAATTTGAATGAAAAAGGATCAGAAGGAGTACCAAAATATAATGAATGATCGATCCAAATGATTGGCGATGATAAATCATGATGTGCCGCCCAAGCCAAGTAAATTAATTTATGCCAGCTCAATTGGGCCTAGCGAAAGAAATTAATCCAGTGTATCAACTTCATAATCATTGGTAATATTCCTTAAGTCATATGAAGTGGAATATATCATGCATCAGGTCTCTATTCTTGCAATTTATGTCGACGTCGCAAATGACAGTAATGAAAATGTGCCTATTAGTGAAGAACCATTTAAGAGGCTTACACCAATGTTTTGAAGTTCTAGCTGGGGTGCGTGAACTAACGGAATGCTTCCCGTTACCTGGGAATTAGAGGGAAATAAGGAGAGTTGATTAATGAATGTGATAACACCTTTATGAGGGAAGGTGATCATTTGAAGGTAAGTAGAGACGATCACAGTCATAGCATAAACTCATGGCCTTCCAATTAAAATGTTGTGGTCAAGGGGCCTGTCAACTACCTCAACTTCGATAGTTACAATCCCCCCCCTCCCTAGTTCAACATGTAGGTTATTGATGATACTGCAAGGCTTATATCTACCACTGTCAAAAGATTTCAACGTCGTAGAAGATTGAGATAAGTGAGGCGAGCCTAGTGACTTCCAACAATTGAGAAACATAATACAAGTAGGTGCTCCATCATCAATTATCATGTGATGAACGAGGTGATTTAGAACATTTACTTGGATTGAGAATGATAATTCAGAAGGTAATTGCGGCACATAGCCCGTATGATTAAAGACTACAAGATTGGAATCTGTCAGGTCGATTCCACCAATTGCTTACAACAAAGCCTATTTTTGGGAAGGGAAATTTTGAAGTACCTCAAGCATCGACATAGTTGAAGGTGACTGAGCTAGATATTCAATTGTACAGTAATTTTGAGTTGCGTGAGCTCAAGGATTGAACGTCGATTTGTGGACGACTCCCTTTGGTGGCTTTATTGTTAACTTTCTAATAACAGTTGGTGGAATTTATTCAATGGATAGATTCATGGTCGAGGTAGAAGGTTGATCAGTAGCCTAACTACCATAATATTTATTTTGCATAGAGACTAAAAGATCAATTTTTGGCTTTGTGACAGATAGCATAAGCACTTGGGAACTAGAAGCAGGATCCGTAGCAACAATTTTTGTGTTTGGATTCAGAAAAGGATTTGTCAACACAACAGATGCAGTCGAGGTCTCAAGAATTTTGAGACTTCAGTGCGGTGAGGATAGACTTGAAAAAAATTCTCCTCATTACATATCAGGAAATGGTAACGAGCTTTTTGATAATTTCTAGATTGTTGATTAGATGATCGTTCCTGTAGGGTTGAATTTTTATTTTTCTTTTATTTCCTCTTTTTCTTTCTTCTAGGTTGCTTGTCACCTTTTCCTCTGTCAGATGACATGACATGAATTTTGGAAGAAGATGTAGGATGAGATGCAGTAGAGGTGTCAGTGTTTGCAGAACTGGTCATACTATCACTGGAATGAGAGTCCTTACCAGATGGAGGAGGAAAAATAAAATTTGATTGCGACACATTTGGAATTTTCTCATAGAGCATGCGAGACTGAGTATAAATCAAATCTAAGTACTGGGCATGAGAAATGACTTGCTCTTTAGTGAGGAAAATGCCTTTAGCTACATCCTCGGTGATAAATGGAAGCAAGGACTTAATAAACCACTTGGCGAGGAGCTGATCAGGAAATTTTTTTTTGACCATTCCATGAGAATGATGGCACTCATGAATATGATTAGAAATGTGAGTAGTAGTTGTCTACTTGAAATTGGTCAGTTGTTTCGTTCCAGTTTCATATCGTATTGAGTAACTAGAAGTGGGTTAAAAATATAGTGGCTAAGGCAGTGAAGTTTTCAAACGAAGTTCGTGGTAGTTCAATGTACCACTTCGCTGTTGGACCAGTAAGCGTATGCTAGAAAACAAATAGTCTAACAGAGTCATCATTTAAGGATTTGGATGAGCACCACAAAGGATAAGTCATAACATGCATTAAAGGGTCTTCTCTAGGGTTTCCATTGAATTTAGGAATTTCAGAGGGTAATTTATGTGGTATCATAGGCCACCAAGGAGAATATATGATGGGATCATTGTTAAGCCAGTTTAAATCAGGTAATTCTAAAGTTGCAACAAAGGGAAACTGTAGGTTCAAGTCAAGTTGAGCATAACTAGGGTATGATGGAATTGCTTGGGCAGCAGGCCTTTGAGCACCAACATAACACATTTTTTGATGGTAACCTATATAGGGGTTGTTTTGATGACCGAATGCTTGAGGTATTTGTTGACCAAGACGTGGGTAGGTTGCTTGTTATTGGAATTGTTGTTGTGGAATTTGAGGTTGTGGCTGCCAAGGTGATTTTCCACCAAGATTATAGCCCAAACTAGAATAGCTTGGACTCAGTTGTGAATAGGTAAGATAGGTAGGATCCTATGACATCCCATAAAAGGTTAATCCAACATGTTTTTGAAATATTCTGGATACAAATGGTTGTTGTAAACCAACTGAAGGAGTTCAAGTCTGGAAGCCCAAAACTTGAGGGTAATGGTTTGAGGGACTCGCTTGAGATGGTTGAGGTACATCCAACTGAGCCTATAAAAGGGGTAATGAATTATTAACAAGTGGGGTAGATGTGGGTGGTACATGTTTAACCGGTTGATATGAATGCACAACGGTTTGTGGTTGAATGGGAAGGATAGGATGCCACCGACAAACACTCATTCCAAAATTTTGGTTACCATAAAACGATAGAGTAATGTCAAAATGGGTGACCATAGGTTGCCCCCCAGCATGAGGAGTATAATAAGATGGAATATATTGTTCTCCAAACGGTGGGAGTCTAGTCGAGATTGAACTAGATGGAATGTACCCAAATTAACCAGCTTGATGTTGCACTAAAGATGTGTATAAAGGATCAAGCCATTCAATACTAATTAGATATGTACCAGATAGAATACCAAAGATGAAATGGGTGATGTCCATGGATTTGAGGATGCACTAGAGTAGGTTCTAGATAATTATTGGTAACTCGGTGGGACGGAAGGACCCCCATAAAGATGTGACTTGGGTGACATGGTAAAAATTGATGGATTATAAAAAGTAGATGTTGTCACAATTGCAATAGATGGTACAGTTGGAGATGTTGACTCAGCCATGGTCAAATGACCTAGTGTATACCCTATAGGATCTACGGGAACTTGAATTGAAACATGATCAATAGAAGAAGTGTAATTAAATCGACGAATAGACTCGTAAATATAAATCACCGAACTAAAATTAGTTGGATTTGAGGGGAATGTGTTAAGTCAAATTATATGATTATAATTTTATAATCATGAATTCTCAACCCAGGAAGGTAATCTGATGAGATGTAGTGCAAAGTGTATGCAGGTTGATTACTTCAAGTGTTAATAAACTATACACACATCAACTAATGATTCTTTCCTATGTCAATACTTGGTAGCAATGGCTATCGAGTGGCATGTATCATCCATCTACCACACTTAGGATTGTCGATATTAATCATGAAAAGATAAATATCAAACAACAATAAAAAAATCATGCTTCCATCATGTATCAATACTTTGCAGTAATGGATATGGAGTGGCATATATCATCCCTCTATAGCACTTGACTTTGCTGATATTGATGCAGGAAAAGATAAAAGATAAATCGTAATCAATAATACAACTTAAAGAGCATGAATACAAACATTGATCAAATGAAAAGAACTCATTAATATAAAGAATTAAATCACTTAACCAATTAACAGTTTGTTGCAGGAAATGTAGAAAGAAAGCACTAGCTATATACAGGAATTATTAAGTCATAAATAAAACATAAATAAAACACACACTATGCTACAGGAGTTGTGAGCAAAGGGGGCCCTCCCTCACTCACAACTCCTTCAAAAGTCGAAGAAGTTACTCAGAAAGATAAAAAGAACATAGAATATTTTATTAATTTGGAATTTATAGTCGAATACAGTCTGATATCTTGCTATCAAAAACAATCTCAACCTAGCCTCCTTAAAGAGCAAGATACATCTAATTTATATATTTCTCGAAGCTCATATTTGGCTTCAACAAAGTATATCATTATTCTAAGCCTACAACCAATGATAAAAATACAAATTGACAAGTCTGTTAAGTCTAATCCATGACTAGAAGCGTGGATTAGATGATTTCTGTTATGCGGCTAAAGTTGTTTCTCCTTGTGGGCACTAGAGAAGATCTGGAGGTTTTAGTGGTTGCAAATGAGGATTCAAAATAGTGAATAGGACATCTTCCATATGTAGCAAATTCCCTTCAAAACCCATCTCTTTACTCGATCTGCAGATGAGTGGAACATGGTTAGCCATTAATCTCGCTGCAGGTAATTGAGACGGTTGTAGGAAATCAGTGTATCTACAAGAAATCTGGAATGCTTGTATGAATATCGGCCGCATGAGCTGTCTGCAAGAATTTTAGAACTTTTCAAATATAGCAAATCTATGCACGAGTTCTAGACTAGTTAGAGTTTTAAGGCAATAAGGACACAACTAGACCAAATAATAACCAAATTTATATAGAATGGCACTTCTTATGATAATTCAACATACCCTAGGCTTATGGAATCATTTTTAGCCAATACTAGATAACATAGCCAAACTGGGTATAATTAAAGAGCTAAAAGGGTTCAAATACAAGGGAGGCAAGGTCTAGGACAGGTATAAAAAATGGGTAAAGTTCAGACTCAACATCTCCCCCATAGAAAAACTCTTGTGTGTCCCTATGCAAGAAAAACTGATGCAATCCGAAAATATAAAATCAACTATTCTCCTGGGTTGCAACCACTACAGCCAAATGATGTAGCTGGGCCCGACTAGATTCCTCTTGAATCTATCCCCTGTATGATTCATTATTCCTTTTTAAGTGGTCGATCTAGGCCTGCTTATTTTTCATGATGTGGGTTGCCTTCTCATGCCACTCTTTGTGTTCATTTTGCATCTTAAGGCTATTTTCCTTCAGGGTCATGTTCTCTACTCTTAAGGCTCATTCTGAGAGGGTAAGCTCCTTAATGGCCTCTTCCAGCATATTTCATGACTGTTTCCTTGATGGATTCACCTCTTCCTCACACTGCCCATGTGAGGATTGGGGTAGACTCAAATCCTCCTGTGCTTTCACGATTTCATTCTGACTTTCCTATAATGAAGTATCATGAAAGGACATAATGTCCATTTTAATGAATGTAGCAGGATTTACCTTTTCCTTTCCTTTGGTCTAGCCACATGACTTATCTATCTTCTTGGTAAACTTCTAGGTGGTGTCCCTTTTTTTGTTGTATCCTTAATGGCCAGCCAAGCAACCTGGCTTCTAGTATATCATTTAGCAGGAGTAGAAGGTTGCTTCTGCTGCGATCCCTCCACAGTAGTTTCACCGGTCACCATAACTTCGTCATCCCCATCATCTTCTTTCACCTTTAGTCCATGGGTCCGTAGTTTCTTCTTTGATTTCTCTATGGGGTTTTCTTCCTTAGCTCCCGAGGAGTCAGACTCTCCAACATTCACAAAATTGTTTTCTATTAGAAAGTCCTCCCATGAATTTTTTGTTTCCACAAGACTTCCCCCAGAATAATATTCACCAACCCGTGATGGTAGAGGTTTTCCTTAATGTGGGCAACCCTCTATTTCATGGCCATGGAAATTTTGATCAATGAAATTTTTAAATAATATGGAAAATCTAGGGGCTTGTCTCGGAACTTTCTGAAAATCCTAATATGAAACAAGAATGCAAGGCCAAAGCCACCCTCACATGTAACACACTTCCGTAGGAAAAATAATAACTGACGATACTTACTCCTTAAGAACTCTTGCAGAATTCCTTTACTCTGGTCAGGATTTGAGTGATCCTTTTGAAGGAAATATGTGCACATTTCTTTATTGAATCGGTGGTTTCTAAACCGTCGCTCTCCATCTTGCGGGATTCCACATGCTTGCACCACCAAATCTTCCGTCAACCTGAACTGTATGTTTCCAACCTATGATTTATCCCCATTTAGGTTCAGGGCAAAAGATTTTTTTACTTCAGAGTTATGGTCGCTGAACCTTTGGAAGAAAGGAAACCATCCCTCATTTTCTATTCTCCCCTTGCTACGAGGATTAGCTTCAAGCAGCGCAAGGCTTTGTGGCTCTAATCGGATGGGGCTCAGAGCTTATACATGGCGGGGGAGGAAATGGATAGGAGGGTAAGGAAATAGAGAGCGTAATTGAGGACAAAAGGAATAGAGAAAATAAATTTTGCGGGAATATAGTCCGAGGCTTATGCAACAGGTTCGACAGTCGAAGGGACTAAAATAGAAGATAAGAGGCTTTTTTGGCACCAGGTCATGATCATGATTTCCATCATGATCTGACCTGTAGGATAGACCTCAAAATTACAGAAACCACTGGTGTGATGATAATAGGTCATGGAATTAATGCCACAACAGCTCCCGACCACAAGGGTTACCAAATCCTTCGTTATGAAATTTTTTAAAGATTAAGGCATCATTATACCTTCACCTCGAGCATCTTATCACCAGTTGTACTTTACATATTACCTCCAATGGTACTTTCCTCGACGATGTAGCTTTCTATTTTCAATGATAGCCTATTACATCAGACATATAATCCACAATCTTAACCAAATAATGATTGTTAGTACTTACTACATGATTTTGATCTAATGTTGTGTTAAATGATTTTTTTTTCTTTTTGTATTTTCAATAAATCCATGTGTTGTTGTGCCTAACATACGTTATGTAGGAATTTAAAACTGACTATCGAACGCTCTTCAGGAATTAAAACTACAACTGCTAAAATTTTTTCATAAATATTGTTAGATATTTTTCAGGAACTGAATTGCAACTGATGAACCTTTTGCAGGAATTGAAACAACTATGAACATTCTTCAGAAATTAAAACTGCAACTGATAAATATTCTGTAGGAATTGAAGTTGAATATGTAGGAACCGCTTTCTACACCCATTGTGTACAATCCATTTCACATCAATGAATGTGCCGATGTCGAATGTGCAATACTCTCATTGGATTACCAGCCATTGATGTCAACTGTTAACCAATGCGAGGCCCATCACCATTAATGAGATTGAGGACAAAGGTATGCTGATGCATCCTATCAGGTGTGAATATATGATTTGTTCTCAAACCTCCTGTAGGATCCAATAGTAAAGAATCCATGATGATTGTCCATTACCACTGGGGATATAACCTATCATTGGGGCATACAACCTTCAAGGCATCACAAGGCTCTAATACTTCACCCAGATAATTTTTTGATGTCGATGGGCTAGAATTGTTGGAAGGAGGGCCTTAAGAAATCCCACATCAATCCAACACAAGAAATTCATAGATTAATTGAGGAAAACCAGATTTTATTGAGAGGATCCAAAAGGATCTACTGACCTATGTTTTTAACGAGCCTAGTGGCAATCCATGTTCACCATATTTCAATTTTCGAGATTCTGAAATATTGAAAAAGAAGACTCCAGGGGGTTAATTTTCTATAAATAATCCATTGGGCAAGGAAAAATGGATAAAACTACACCCAATAGACATTCCTATGATGGTTAGTCCAGAACGAGGAGGAACAGGGTGAGCTCATTGTATCAGCAGGGAAATTAGGAAGAGGAAGTGGAAGGAAGGATCCCTTCCCTTACCATTTCTAGCTCTTTTTTCTTCACAATTTCTTCCACAAATTCCTCCTTAGATTGGGGTTTTTGATATATCTTGAGTCTATGCCCATTAACAAAGAAGGTAAAATTCTCATCATCAATGGTCTTAATCCAAACAAATCCATTGTCAAAAGCTTTCTCAATTTCATAAGGGCCTAGCCAATTTGTGTTAAATTTCCCCTTGCAGTTGTTAAATTTGGAATCATAAAACAATGCCTAGTATCCCTATTTGAATTGCTTCTTCTTGATGTATCTGCCATGCCATTTAGCCCTTTTTTGTGGGATCAAGTCAGTATGTTGAAAAGCATCCTGTGTAGTCTCGTCTAACTCATTAAGCTGCAAGATTCTCTATTGTTGTGCTTCATCAAGGTTTATACCCAAATCTGATGCCATTCTAAATGTTTTGATCTAAAATTCGATGGGAAGTAGAACTTGTTTTCAATACACTAGTTCATATAGAGAGAAGCCAATGGTACCCCTCCATGTAATTTGGTAAGCCCAAAAGGGCTCAAGAAGTCTGTCAGACCAATCCTTCTTATGTAATTGCACTGTCTTGGTAAGGATTTTTTCTAGCACCTTGTTGGTTGATTCCAACTGCCCATTGGGCTGTGGATGATAAGGGGTGGACTTATGATGGTATTATGATATTTTTGCACCATTTCCTGCATAATATTAGACACAAATGAAGCACCTTGATTAGTAACTATTTCCCTAGTTACTCCAAATCTTACAAAAATATCAGAGAAAAGAAAATCTGGCACTTCTTTTTCCATTGCTCTAGGTAGTGCTCTTGCCTCCACCCACTTTGTCACATAATCACTACAGACCAAAATATACTTCTTATCTTTGGATGTAGGATTGATGGGACCTACAAAATCAATAGCCCACATCTTGAATGGTTCTATGAGAACCTATGCCTGCAAAGGCATCTCATCTGATTCTACAGACCGCCCCATTCTTTGGAAGCTATCACACTTCCGAACATACTCCTTTAAATCCTTGAAGAGATTAGGCCAATAATAACCTGTGTGAAGGATATTATAAGATGTTCACTTGTCTCTGAAGTGTCCTCCACAAGTTTCATCATGAGAGGCTCTCAAGATCTCATAGATATCATCTTCTCTGACACACCTTTGAATAATCAAATCAGGTCCAGTAAAAAAGAGATCTCCCCTAATCTAAGGATAATAAACACTTTTCCTAATGATTATCTTTTTCTGATTAGATGAAAAGTAAGGTGGGAACTTTCCTGTAGCAAGATAATTGGCTATTTCTACAAACCAAGGTGTTTTAATAGAGATGGAAAACAAATTTTCATCTATAAATTCATCATTAATAGGAACATCCTCACCTGCATGGTTGAGCCTAGACAAGAAATCAACTACGTGATTTTCTTTTCCTGGTCTATCCAATACCATGATGTCATATTCCTGCAACATGAACAACCACCTAGTAATTATGCCATTACTGATATGTTTATTTATGAGATAACGAATAGCATAATGATCTATGTGCACAAAAACTTCATAACCCGTAATGTAGTGTCTAAACTTGTTAATAGCATAAAACATAGCAAGGAATTTTTTTTGAGTTACTGTGTAACTCAGTTCTACGGGAGTCGATTTTTTACTAATAAAATAAATGGCATGGGTTATAGGATCCTCCTTTTGACCCAATACTCCTCCTATGGCTGAATTAGAGGCATCAGTGGAAATATGAAAAGGAAAATTCCAATTTGGGCCTCTTAAAACAGGTGCTGAAGAAAGATTTTCCTTAAGTTTATCAAATGCAACTTGAAACTCATTATTCAAATGAAATTCATATTTTTTGGTCAATAATTTAAACAATGGATAGGCTGCCTTTGTAAAATTTTCAACAAACCTCCTATAATAGCCTACATGTTCAAGAAAAATACGAACTCCCTTTTAATTGGTTGGTGGAGGTAGCTTTACAATAGCCTCAATATTTGCTGGATCAACCTTAATTCTTGCAACAAAAACATGATGACCCAAAACAATACCTTTAGTGATAATCATAAAAAAAATTTCTTTACTTAACAAAATATTAGTTTCTCTACACCTCTACAAAAAATTTTCAAGATTATGTAAAGCTTCCTCAAAATTATCCCCCATAACTGTAAAATCATCGATGTAAACCTCTACACAATCATGCAAAATATTAGAGAAAATACCAAGGGCCACCCATTGAAATGTGTCTAGTGCATTGAATATACCAAATGGTAATACTTTGTATGCATAGGTACCACAGGGACATGTAAACGTTGTCTTTTACTGATCCTCAGGGGCTATCCTAATATGATTATATTCGTTGAATCCATCTAGGAAGTAAAAGTATATTTTCCCTGCTATATTATCTAGTACCTGGTCTATAAATGGTAAAGGGAAATGATATTTTAATGTAGCTTTGTTTAGTTCCCTGTAATCTACACACAATCACCATTTACCATTTTTCTTGGGGACAATCACTAGTGGGGATACCCACTGGCTATCTGAGATAGGATAGATAAATCCTACGTTTCACAATTTCTGTAATTCATCTTTTACAATTTCCCTTAAAGAAGGGTTCATCCCCCTTTGCGGTTGTCTCACAGGCCTAGAATTTTCTTCTATGTAAATGTGATGAATTATTGTGTGTGGGTGAATTCCCCTCAGATCAGTATATTCCCATGCAAATGTATCTAAATTTTTTTTCAATGTTTGAACTAATTGTTGTTCTTCTTCATGAGTTAAGGCAGAATTAATTTTTAAATAATTTTCAGGAAAATTTTCCACTACCCCACTCCCCCATTCAGAAATTGAATATGTAGAAAATGTAGATAAGAGGGCTAAATGTAATTCAGAAGCTCAACTATGTTCATAAAAATCCTGCAGATCAGTAATTATATAAATTATGACTAGATTTTCGTTCTAAATGTTGGGGGAAATCACAATTAGAAATACAACAATTTATCAGATCTTCCTCAGAATTTTCCTTAACACTCATGGCTTGGGCTATTGTTAAAACTGGTTGGGTACCTTCTACATCATTTTCTTCTTCTTCTTCAACCCAATGTGTGTTTTCTGATCTCAAGAGGGGTTTAGCAGGGGGATACAAGTTGATATGCTATGCTTCATCCCCATGAGTGATAATCATGTTTCTAGATCTACACCCTATGTAGGCATCAACCATGGCTAGCCATAACCTCCCCAAGATCAATGGGTGCCCTTCCAAGTTAGTTTTAGGTTGGAGAACATAAAAATCTGTAGGGTACTCCCAAGAATCCAATGAGATGAAAATATCTTCTAAAACCGCCTTTGGCTTTACCTTAGACCTATATGCTAATTATAACATGGTAGGAGTAGGTAATAATTCAAAGGATCCTATATGAGATAAAGTTTCCAAGTAATCAAATTGATGGCTACACCTAAATCAATCAAAGTGTTCTTTATGGGGTATCCATTGATGAAGGTGTTTACCATAGTGATTTTGTGATATGTATGTTTTTCAGTAAAAAATTCGGTAGACATTAAACTTGCAAGCTTTCCACCTACTTGAATTGTTGAAGGTTCTTTCTTTTGTCTTCGTGGTTTCTTGGTACATAGCTCCCTCACTATTTTGGCATTTATTGGGATGTCTTTGATTTCTTTCAGTAATGAGATCTTGATGCACATGTTTCTTAGTTTAGACACAAGATCAAATTTGGGTTGTTTCGTTTTAATTTCCATTTACAACCTCTCTAGAAAAGGAGGTTGGAATATATGAGACGAGGAAGGTTCTCGTGGCCTTGAGGTGGATGATTTTTTTGGTTCAGGTGTGGTTTCCTCTTCAAGAATTTATAAGGTATCTTCCTCTATAATCTCCTCAATTATTTCAGATTAAGTTACCACCTTTCCTGATGGAAGGTTGATTTCCTGCAGCTCCACAGGTAATTCCTATAGCTGTATAGGAAAAGACATTTCCTGTAGATACACATGAAATTCCTGTAACACAGAGTCAGAAACTTCCTGCAGCAGTTCAGGTGCAATAAATTAGGTAGGAAAAGTGGGATAAGTGACCAATTCGATGTTGTGAGTGGATTAGACGGTTTTATTATTGGGATTAGACACTGGTTGAGTAGGAAGCTGTGTGGGACGAGGTTGATTTCGTGGGCCTTATAATTGGAGCTATTTTTTCGGTGTGGGATATGAGTAAAGATTTTGAGTTGGGAATATTTGTGTAGTAGGATAAAAATATTTCCCCTACCAAGGCTATTGAGGAGGCCAAGGCTGCCAGGGCATTGGAATATTCCACATCTGATTTTGAGCATAAGGAAATTGAAAATTTAACTATGACATACCTGCAAGACATGGCTGCCATGGCCTCTAAGGTGCCATTGCATAAAGTGAAATGAAAACTCCTTGATCTGATATGTATGATGTTTTAATTCCAGGAAGAGAAGGACATTGATCAGTGGAATTATCAGCCTCACAAATTCAACATACCTCGATACTATTAACAGGGTATTCCCTTAGAGCATTTTTCTTCGTGCATTTGGAGCAGAACACTGCTAAGGATTTCTCCAGTTCATCTTGTTTCTCTTGTATCTTCTTAGTGTACAAAACATCTAATTTTGAAGATAAAGTGCAAAGAATATCAATTTTAAAATTTTCAAATAAATTACCCATTTCAGCTCTGTTTACTCCAACTACAGCAACTGATTTAACAAGCTTGGAAGAAGTATATCTTGGTCCTCCTTCAACCTTGGAATTTTGTCTTGAATATATTTCACAAATCTCACATACATCATCATAAATCAGCTTCGATACATCACCTACCCCCATTAGATTTAAGACCTCCATATATTCTGGTCTGATTGCCTTAAGAAAAATGGTTCTCTTGGCCTCTTTATCCAATTGATTCATATTGGATCTCTGCAAATTATATTGGAACCTTTCTACAAAATCTTCAAGACTCTCCCCTTCCTTTTGAACCATCCCAAAAATATCTTCTATGAGGTTTTTGGTCTTACAGTAGTCTTGGTACGTTCTCAGGAATACCTTCTTCATTTCCTCCGATGTTGAAATGGAGTTTGAACCCAACGCCATAAACCACCTGAAAGATACATCCTTTAATGTAGTAGGAAACAACTTCAGCTTCTGAGAATTGGAAGAATAGTTGTATCTCTGACACAACACATCAAGTTTGAATAGGAAGGCATCTAGATCCTCGCTATAAGTACCACTAAAATTAGGCAAGGTTGAGGGAGGAATGTTTGTCATATGAGTAGCTCCACCACTTTCCTTAATAGGAAATTCAAATGTCACTAATTTCTCCTCAGGCTCACCAATGCCTTCTAGATGATCCATATCAGTCGAAGAAAGAGTCGAACCTTAGAAGGCTATATATTCCTCAGAGTCAATGGTATGGAACTCAAGTTATTTAATAGGGTTCACAAGGGACTCCTCTTCCATCTGAGCAATGAGAAGAGATGTTGTATTTATAGTAAGGGGAGACTCGATATGGGAAACAATGGAAGAATTCTTAATAGAGGATTCTGCTATGGAATTCTCAATCTACTCCGGACTGTAGACCTCTTGTTTGGATTCTTCTTCCTTTACTGCCTTGTTTCTTGCAGACTTCCTTTTTCTTACCAATGTATTAGTAAATGAAGTGGTTCTCACATGACCATGAAAAAATGTAGGAAATATTGGACCCTATTCATCTAATATTCAAGCAAAATAAAAAATTACAAAACAACCAGGACACAGCTTTGGTGAGTGTTTAACCTCTGTGGGTGCGCGTGCTTTACCCTTTGTCTTTGCACTTTGACTCCCCTAGCCTTGAAAAAATAAGTCAACAAAATCAAACTAAAACACTTTCAGCATCATCCCTTAGCACCTCCCTGGAAATGGCGTCAAAATGTTGAGTCAAATCATATGCTTATAATTTTACAATCATGAATTGTCAACCCAGGAAGGTAAACTGATGAGATGCAGTGAAAATTATATGTAGGCTGATTAATTCAAGTGTTAATAAATTATACACATCAACTAATGCTTCTTTCCTATGTCAATACTTGGTAGAAATGGATATGGAGTGGCATGTATCATCCCTTTACAACACTTAGGATTGCCGATATTGATCATGAAAAGATAAAGATAAAACAAAAATCAACAACTCACGCTTCGTTCCTATATCGATACTTTTCAGCAATGGCTATGGAGTGGAATATATCATCCCTCTACAACACTTGATTTTTTTGATATTGATGCAGGAAAAGAGAAAATATAAATCGTAATCAAGAATCCAACTTAAAGAGCATGAATCCAAACATTGATCAAATGAAAATAACTCATTAATATAAAGAATTAAATCACTTAACCAATTAACAGTTTGCTGCAGGAAATGAAGAAAGAAAGCACTAGTTGTATACATGAATTATTAAGGCATAAATAAAACAGAAATAAAACACACACACTATGCTACAGGAGTTGTGAGCAAAGGGGGCCCTCCCTCACTCACAACTCCTTCAAAATTTGAAGAAGCTTCTCAGAAATATAAACAGAACATAGAATATTTTATTAATCTAGAATTTACACTCAAGTACAATATGATATCTTGCTATCAAGAGAAATCTCAACCCAACCTCCTTACAAAGCAAAATACATCTAATTTTTACATTTCTCGAAGCTCATATTTGTCTTGAACAAAGTAGATCACTATTCTAAGCCTATAGCCAATGATACAGATACAAATTTACAAGTCAGTTAAGAGTAATCCATGACTGGAAGCATGGATTAGACGATTTTTGTTATGCGGCTGAAGTTTTTTCTCAATGTGGGCACGAGAGAAGATCTCGAGGTTTGAGTGGTTGCAAAAGAGGATTCAGAACAGTGAATAGGACATCTTCCATATGCAACAAATTCCCTTCAAAACCCATTTCTTTACTCAATCTGGGGATGAGTCGAACATGGTCAACCATTAATTTTTCTGCAGGTAATTGAAACGGTTGCAGGAAATCAGAGTATCTGCCGGAAATCTGGAACGTCTGCAGGAATTGCGGCCGCATGAGCTCTCTGTAGGAATTGCGAAATTGTTCAAATCTACCAAATCTCTGCACGTGTTCTAGACTATTTATAGTATTACTGCAATAAAGACACAACTATATCAAAAAATAATTGAATTTAGATAGAATGACACTTCTTATGATAATTCAACATACCTTAGGCTTATGGTATCATTTTTAGCCAAAACTAGATAACATAGCCAAACTAGGTATAATTAAAGAGAAAAAAGGGTTCAAAAGTAAGGGAGGTAAGGTCTAGGATAGGTATAAAAAATGGGCAAATTTCATACTCAACATCTCTACCACACCGAAACTCTTGCATATCCCTATGCAAGAAAAACTGAGGGAGTCCCCAAACAAGAAATCTACCATTCTCCTGGGTTGCAGATACTGTAGCCAAATGATCTATATGGGCCCGACTAGATTTTGTTTGAATCTGTCCCATGTATTCTTCATTCTTCCTTTTTAATTGGTTGATCTAGGCCTGCTTATTTTTCATGGTGCGGGTTGCCTTATCATGCCACTCTTCATGTTATTTTCTCATCTTAAGGCTATTTTCCTTTAGGGCCACATTTTCTGCTCTCAAGGCCCGTTCTGAGAGGGTAAGTTCCTTAATAGTCTCTTCTAGCATATGTCAAGACCGTTTCTTTCATGGAGTCACCTCTTCCTCATGATTCCTATGTGAGGATTGGGGCACACTCAAATCCTCCTGCGTTTTCATGGCTTCATTCTGACTTTCCTACAGTGAAGGATCCTGAAAGGACATAGTGTCCTTGTTAATGAGTGTAGGAGGATTTACTTTTTACTTTCCTTTGGCCTAGCCACAAGACTTCTCTGTCTTCTTGGTAAAATTCTTAGGTGGTGTCCCTTATTTTCTTGTATCCTTAATGGCCTGCCGAGTAGTCTGTCTTCTAGTATATCGTTTAGCAGGGGTAGAAGGCTTATTCTGCTAGGATCCCTCCACAATAGTTTCGTCGGACACCATAACTTCATCATCCCCATCATCTTCTTTCACCTTTGGTCCATGAGTCCATGGTTTCTTGTTCTGTTTCTCTATGGGCTTTTCTTCCCTGGATCCCAAGGAGTCAAACTCTCCAACATTCACAAAATGGTTTTCTGTTAGAAAGTCCTCCCATGACTTTTTTTGTTTCCGCAGGACTTCCAATAGAATAATCTTCACTAGCCCATGATGGTAGGGGTTTTCCTCAATGTGGGAGACCCTCTCTTTCACGGTCATGAACATTTTGATCAATGAAATTTTTAAATAATAGGGCAAATTTAGGGGCTTGTCTCGGGACTGTCTGAGAATCCTGATATGAAACAAGAATGCGAGGCTAAAGAGACCATCACTTGTAACATACTTCTGTAGGAAGAACAACAAATGATGATACTTACTCCTTAAGAACTACTGCGGAATCCCTTTACTCCATTCAGAATTTGATTGATCCTTTTGCAGGAAATATGCACACATTTCTTTATTGAAGTGGAGGTTTTTAAACCATTTCTCTCCATCTTGCGGGATTCCACATGCCCACACCACCAAATCTTATGTCAACCTAAACTGTATGTTTCCAACCTGTGCTTTATCCCAATTCATGTTCAGGGAAAAATATTTTGTTACTTCAGAGATATGGCTGTTGAACCTCTGGAAGAAGGGAAACCATCCCTCCTTTTCTATTCTCGCCTTGCTGCGAGGATCAGCTTCAAGAAGCGCAAGGCTCTGTGGCTCTAATCAGACGGGGACTTGGAGCTTAGACATGGAAGAGGAGGAAATGGATAGGTAGGTGAGGAAAATGACATGGAAATTTAGGATAGAAGGAAGAGAGAAAATGAAATTTGCGGGAATATAGTCTGATACTTATGCAATGGGTTCGACACTGGAAGGGACTAAAATAGAAAATACAGAGCCTTTTCAGTAGCATGTCGTGATCATGATTTCCATTATGATCTGACCTGCAGGACAAACCTCAAAAGTACAACCACCATTGGCGTGATGATAATAGGTTATGGAATTAATGCAACAATGGCTCATGGCCACAAGGGTTTCCAAAGCCTTCGTTATGTGAAATTTTAAAGATTAAGGTGTCAT
Source organism: Pinus albicaulis (assembly GCA_034641835.2). NCBI lineage: Eukaryota > Viridiplantae > Streptophyta > Pinopsida > Pinales > Pinaceae > Pinus > Pinus albicaulis. The sequence goes on along the minus strand of CM076582.1, from coordinate 823,176,204 downwards.
TATACCTTTACCTCAAACATCTTATCATTAGTTGTACTTTACGACTTACCTCCAATGGTCCTGTCCTTGATGACGTAGCTTGCTCTTTCCAATGATAACCTATTAAATCAGAAATATAATCCATTATCTAGCCAAATAATGACTATTAGTACTTCCTACATGAATTTTATCTAATGTCTTGTTAAATTATTTTTTTTCTTTTTGTCTTTTCAAGAAATCCAGGTGTTTTTGTGCCTAACATATGTTCTGCAGGAATTTAAAATTAACTATCAAATGTTCTTCAGGAATTAAAACTACAAGTGTTGAAAATTATGCAGAAATACTATTAGATATTTTTTAGGAACTGAACTAAAACTGATGAACATTCTTCGAGAATTAAAACAACTGTAAACATTCTTCAGAAATGAAAAATTGCAAATGCTGAACATTCTGTAGGAATTGAAGCCGAATCTGCAGGAACCGCTTTCTCCACCCATTGTGTACAGTCCACTGCACATGAATGAATGTGCCAATGTCGGATGTGAAATAGCCTCATTGGATTACCAGCCATTGAGGTCAACTATTAAGCAATGCGAGGCCCATCACCATTAATGAGATTAAGGACCAAGGTACCCTGATGCATCCTATCAGGTGTGAATATATGAGTTGTTTTCTAACCTCCTATAGGATCCAGTAGTAAAGAAGCCATGAAAATTCTCCATTATCATTGGCGAGATAGCCTGTCATTGGGAAATACAAGCTTCGAGGCATCACAAGGCTCTAATCCTGCACCTAGATAATTTGCTGATGTCGATGAGCTAGAATTGTTGGAAGGAGGGCCTTAAGAAATCCCACATCATTCCAACATGAGCAATCTATAGATTAATTGAGGGAAAAAAAAGTTAATGAGAGGATCCAAAAGGATCTACTGACCTATGTTTTTAACGAGCCTAGTGGCATTCCATGCTCACCAGATTTCAATTTTAGAGAGTCTGAAATAATTAAAAACAAGACTCCAGGGGCTTCCTTTTCCGTAAATAGTCCATTGGGCACGGAAAAATGGATAAAACTACACCCAATAGACATTCCTCTCATGGGGTTAACGAGCACGATGAGGAACAGAGTGAGCTCATTGTATCAATAGTGAAATTAGGAAGAGACAGTGGAAAGAAGGATCCCTTCCCTTGCCATTTCCAACTCTTTTTTCTTCACAATTTCTTCCACAAATTCCTCCTTAGATTGGGGTTTTTGATATAGATTTATTCTATGCCCATTCACCAAGAAGCTAACATTCTCATCATCAATGGTTTTAATCCGAACAGATCCATTGTTAAAAGCTTTCTCAATCTCATAGGGGCCTAGCCAATGTGTGTAAAATTTCCCCTTGAAGTTTTTAAATTTAGAATCATACAACAATGCCCAGTCTCCCTCTTTTAATTGATTCTTCTTTATGTAAATGTCATGCCATTTAGCCCTTTGTTTTTGGATCAATTCAGTATGTTGAAAAGCATCCTGCCTAATATCATCTAACTGGTTGAGCTCCAAGATTCTCTGATTTTGTGCTTCATCAAGGTTTATTCCAAAATCTGATGCCATTCTAAAGGTTTTGATCTAAAATTCGATGGGCGGAAGAACTTTTTTTCCATACACCATATGAAGAGAAGCCATTGGTACCCCTTCATGTAATCCAGTAAGCCCACAAGACCTCAAGAATTATGTCACACCAATCCTTCTTATGTAATTGCAGTGTCTTGGTAAGGATTGTTTCCAGCACCTTGTTGGTTGATTACACTTTCCCATTGGCCTATGGATTATAAGGGGTGGACTTAAGGTGGGTAATATGATATTTTTGCACCATTTCCTGCATAATCATAGACAAAAACTAAGCACCTTGATCAATAAATATTTCCCTAGGTACTCCAAATCTTACAAAAATATCAGAGAAAAGAAAATATGGCACTGATTTTTCCGTTACTCTAGGTAGCACTCTTGCCTCCACCCACTTTGTCACATAATCACTATAGACCAAAATATACTTCTTACCTTTGGATTTAGGATTGGTGAGACCTACAAAATGAAGAACCCACCACTCGAATGGTTCTATGAGAACATTTGGCATCAAATACATCTCATCTGATTGTATAGGCCACCCCATTCTTTTGGCAGTTATCACACTTCCAAACATACTCCTTTGCATCCTTGAAGAGATTAGGCCAATAATAACCTATGTGAAGGATCTTATAAGTTGTCCTCTTGTCTGCAAATTTTCCTCCAAAAATTTCATCATGACAAGCTCTCAAGATGTTATAGATCTCATCTTCTCTGACATACCTACAGATAATCAAATCAGGTCCAGTAGAAAAGAGATCTCCCCTAATCCAAGAATAATCAACACTTTTCCTAATGATTCTCTTTTTCTGATTAGATGAAAATTAAGGTGGGAACTTTCCTATAGCAAGGTAATTGGCCATGTATGCAAACCAAGGTGTTTTAACAAATATGGCAGAAAAATTTCATCTGGAAAGTCATCATTAATAGGAACATCCTCACCTACATGGTTGAGCCTAGACAAGAAATCAGCTACTTGATTTTATCTTCCCAGTCTATCCAATACCGTGATGTTAAATTATTATAGCAGCAACAACCACATAGTAATTTTGTCATTATTGATTGGTTTATTCATGAGATAACAAATAGTAGAATGATCACTGTGCACACAAACTTCAAAACCCATAATGTAGTGTCTAAACTTGTTAATAGAATAAATCATAGTAAGGAATTCTTTTTCAGTTACTGTGTAATTCAGTTATGCAGGAGTCAAGTTTTTACTAATAAAATAAATGGCATGGGTTACAAGTTCCTCCTTTTGACCCAATACCGCTCCTATGGCTGAATCAGAGGCATCAGTGGAAATATGAAAAGAAAAATTCCAATCTGGGTCTCTTAAGATAGGTGCTGGAGAAATCTTTTCCTTGAGTTTATCAAATGCAGCTTGACACTCATTATTCAAATGAAATTTAGATTCTTTGGTCAATAATTTAAACAATGGAGAGGCTACCTTTGTAAATTTTACAACAAACCTCCTAGAGTAGCCTGCATGTCCAAGAAAACTACGAAATCCCTTTTGATTTCTTGGTGGAGGAAGCTTTACAATAACCTTAATCTTTGTTGGATCGACCGTAATTCCTGCAATAGAAACATGATGACCCAAAACAATACCTTCAGTCATAATCATAAGACATTTTTCATAACTTAACAAAATATTAGTGTCTCTACACCTCTACAAAACTTTTTCAAGATTATGTAAATCTTCTTCAAAAGTATCACCCATGACTATAAAATCATCCATATAAAGCTCTACGCAATCACACAAAGATCAGAGAAAATACCAAGGACCACCCATTGAAATGTGGCTAGTGCGTTGCATAGACCAAATTGTAATACTTTGTATACATAGGTACCCTAGGGACATGTAAACGTTGTCTTTTCCTGATCCTCAGGGGCTATCCTAATCTGATTGTATCCACTGGATCCATCTAGGAAGGAAAAGTATTTTTTCCCTGCTAGAGTATCTAGTACTTGGTCTATAAATGGTGAAGGGAAATTATATTTTAATGTAGCCTTGTTTAGTTCGTTGTAATCTACACACACTCGCCATTTACCATTTTTCTTGGGGACAGTGACTAGTGGGATACCTACTAGCAATCTAAGATAGGATAGATGAATCCTACATTTAACAATTTTTGTAATTTATCTTTTACAATTTCCCTTAAATCATGGTTCATCCTCCTTTGCGATTGTCTCACAGGCCTAGCATTTCATTCTATGTAAATGTGATGAATGCCTGTGTTTGGGTGAATTCCCCTCATATCAGTATATTCCCATGCAAATGTACCTCAATTTTTTTTCAATGTTTGAATTAATTATTGTTCTTGTTCATGAGTTAAGGAAAAATTAATGTTTAAATATTATTCAGGAAAAATTTCCACTACCTTACTCCCCCATTCAGACATTGAATATGTAGGAAATGCAAATAAGAGGGCTGAATGTAATTCAAAAATTGAGCTATGTTCATTAAAAACTTGTAGATCAGTAATGATATCTAAATTATGATTATACTGTCATTCTAAATGCTGCAGGAAATGAGCATTAGAAATACAACAATTTATCAGATATTCCTCGGAATTTTCCTTAAGACTCATGGCTTGGGCTATTATTAAAACTGGTTGGGTACCTTCTGAATCATTTTCTTCTTTTTCTTCAATCCAATGTGTGTTTTCTGATCTGAAGAGGGGTTTAGCAGGGGGATACAAGTTGATATGTTTTATTTCAGCCCCATGAGTGATAGTCATGTTTCCAGATCTACACCCTATGTAGGCATCAGTCGTGGCTAGCCACTGTCTCCCCAAGATCAATAGGTGCCCTCCCAAGTTAGTTCTAGGTTGAAGAACATAAAAAATTGTAGGGTACTCCCAAGAATCCAATGAGATGAAAATGTCTTCTAAAAGCCCCTCTGGCTTTACCTTCGACCTATTTGCTAATTCTAACATGGTAGGAGTAGGTAATAAGTCAAAGGATCCTATATGAGATAAATTTTCCATAGTGATAAAATTGATGGCTTGATCTGAATGGATTGTATTAGTTATATATGCTATGCTACGTATCCAAATAGTAATAATAATGTTTGCATAAGGTTCTCCTTAATTTGCAGGTTAAACAAATATTTCTGGCTTTGTTAAACAGATTTCTACGTGAGGATTGATTAAATATTTTAACTGTTTATAATTGTACAAAAATAAATAATAGAGGAATAAACAATTAAAATATTTAATCAATCCTCACGTAGAAATCTGCTGAAGCATTCCACCCCTCCTGGGCTACATCTGCTGGTCCAGCTCCCAATGGCATGTCCCTCATGTATTAATTTTCTCAAAATGTAAGTACAAGTGAAGATAAGCCTCAATAGGCAAAACTCTCTGTAAAATCAACTTCAGAAGGTATTAATTAGCCAGATATGACTAATCATTTACATAAAACAGATAAAGAAAGCCTAATACACTACCTTCTCCATGATGGCCCTTATGGCTCCTTGATCTTCTTGGAAGCTAAAAATGTTGAAGATGACCTCTGTTCAACTTGAAACCTGTGCTAAACTATTTCAAATGTCGAGAATACCCAAAATTGACTATTTTTGCACCCAATTTTTTTCAATAATGAGGGAGTTATGGCAGAAACAATATTTTCCCAATATCCCTAAAAAACCTCCTCCAAAACTAGAGGAACTCCAGTTAACTTCGAAAAATTTGGAAAATTTGACAGAAATGGCGAACTCCGCCGAAAATTAGCGATAACATTTAATGTAAACATTATTCATCTGCATGTTCACATGCGCTTTATTCACTAGTTGTTACTTTCCATGGATAAGGTTGGTTGGTAGCACTCTTGGTCGTAGGCGGATGGTCGTGTGGAGTCGGGACTAGCTCTGAGGGCTAGCCCCTTTTATTTTTCTACCAGAATCCATTACAAAGGATAAAATGAAGTCGTAATGTGTTAATAATTTCCCCACAGGCAGGCCAGTCGGGCCTTTACGTTGGCAGGTAGTCGACCTATCTTTGATTCATGCGAAGTCGAAATGATTTTTCCACACCAAATCTCCTTCGGCCTAGGGCCACGTGGCGGCCTCCAGGCCTGACACATGGTAGCCTGTAATTGGCCCAATATTAATATAGTCAAACCAATAAAAAATAACAAACTACCACTTGTCCTCATGTAATTCGCCCTCCAACGAATATTCTAGGGAATATTTTGAGGAATATTCCTGGAATATTTTTTTCATTTTTCCCAAATTTTATAAAGTGAAACTTGGTCAACATTTTTTGGAGTTTACTGGGCTTTTCAAACCTTCATAACTTCTGCATACTACCTCAGTTTTGAGAACCGTTCACAGTGCCAGAATCGCAGCGACGAGGCCTTTTTGTTCGTTCAGGTTGCAAACATTTTTAAGAACTTTAATTTTTGAGCATATTTTTAACTAGGACATGATTTCCTGATCACGCCTCCCCACTGGGAAACTTTTGGACCCAAAAAGCTATCTGGACTATTGAAACTGAATCTCCACTCTTCCAATATTGATCCACTGAAATTTCCTTGATTTCATTAATTGGAGCTTCTCATAGAATGACAAATTCTTCCTTGAATCTGTTGACCAATTATTGCCAACTTTGACCTTGTCATGCTACAAATTTTTGAAACATGCAGAACAAAAAATTAAATTTCCAGTAAGCATATTGTTCCTATATTGGTCTACCTTCAAAGTAAACTGAAATTTACATTCACCTTGCATCCTGTCCTTATGGAAATTTTTTGCTGAATTAGCCTTGTATTTGTGTCAATTCCTAACCAAGTTTTCTCGCCATAGTACCCTGCCATTCTAAAACTAGAAATGATTGTTGCTGAAATTTGTGCCCTCTCTGCTTGGATGCTTTACCCTCTCGTGGATCTTTGCACATTTTTACACTGACACTTTGTTTTCTGCACCGATCAATACCAAAGAAAATTGCTACAACTTCTTGTCATCTTCTTTCAAGGACAACCTGCTTTCAGAATGAAACAAATAATTATTTACGTCAGCATATACATGAAAATGATTATGTACAAATTCCCTTTGCTTAATCAACATAAAAGTCAAATTTTGACTTGCATTGACAAGCCTTTTCATCTGCATTGCATTCACTAAAGAAGAGTCTAACTTTTTGTGATGTGCTCTCACAATAAACTCCTTGCCATCCTTGAATAAATGGTACTTGTTCTCATGGTGATGAAAGATAGATTTCCTTTCATACAAGGACTTCCCAACACCACACCTGTAATATCAAGTGGAACAACATCTAATTCAAACATGTCAATAAAATGTGCTCTTATTGCAAAGCGCAACATGCACTTCTTTGAAACCTGTAAATTTGCATCCTTACAAATCCAACCAAGAGGATATGGTTTAGGATGTGGAATGGTTTCAAGATTCAGTTTCTTGACAAAGTCTTTAAAAATAAGTTTTTTTTGTGACCCATTGTCAAATAGTGTGTCTACCTTGGTATGTTTGGAAACGATCCTCACATGAAACAGTTAAATTCTCTTCTCTTCAATTGGAGCTTCTATGTGACAGTTAGAAATACTAGAAATGGGTTTAGTTTCATTCTCTTTTGCCTTCAAGTTATTTAGTGCCATAGTTATGATTTTTGTTTCATCTCTTGATTCTGATCGTAGATCTTGTTCAACTATTGAAACTATCTTGCTTTTATCCCTGGCTTTATCTTTGTTCTTAAAATTTTTTGGTTTCAACTCTAGATGAAGTTTCCAACAATGGTCCTCATCATGGCTTGTTTTAGAAAAGTGTTTGCATAAGAATTTTCCCTTATCTTTTCTATAATTTTCATTTCTCCTTTTCCTCCATTGATTTGCTACCACCTTATACATTTTCTTTGTTGATATTTAAGAAGTTTGGATGAAAAATACACTGACATTGAAATACAAATTTTCAAATTGAAATTGTATATTATATTATATTATATAATATGTACCCGAGATAATTTTTTGTTGAACTCCAACTAATATAATACTCATTTCAAAGAAACTCGTACTAGAAGGTAATTTAGCTTTGAATTCAAAAAATGGAATATATTCTGAAAAAATATGTAATCTGATCAAACATAGGCCTATTTCCTTATCATTAGAAAAAAGGTCATGAAAATAAGCAATGATTTTGGACACGATGAATTTTAGAACTCTCCAGCTCAAAAACATGTTAGCATATTCATTTTTGTGTGCATCAAAGAAAAATGAATGATTAAAATTAAGTTTTCTTTGAATATTTATAGAATCATTTTAAATATTCTAAATGGAAATTGCATGTGCTAATCTTACTCAATTAATTATAGGGAAAACAAGGGGCGTACATAATTTGTTTGTTTAGGGCAACTGGATCCTTTTCCCATGGAATAGTACACTAAAAATTGAATATTATTGTATTGAATATATATTCCCAGTTAGTATCACAATTTACAAAGTCTTGTGTTTTTATTTTTTAGTTTCCTGTTGTAATATTGAGTCAACAATACTTTGTTCCACCCATTATATTTATACTGAAAATTTTTATTGTTGAAGTGTCAATTCTTCTTAGAGATAACTAGAGGAAACAATATATATACAAAAGTGGATCGTGAGAAATTATTAGTTTAAATTTCTAGCTCTGCAACATTTATTTGTGACATTTTATATGCTTTGTTTATACAGGTGATCTGGCCACATAGTGACCACTATTTCTAAGCAGAAAAAAATTTGTTCGAGTTTTGTGCTTTTATGGGGGGAAATGACAATAACAATATTGATGATGTTGAGTTATATATCTTGTAAAAACTTTATAGTCTACTTTAGTTTATATTCCATTGTTCATCGAATTTCATGTCTTAAACTCTATGTTCTATCTTCTTCTTCTTATTTTTTCAAAAAAGAAACTCAATATTAATGGTAAGAAGCGGGATTGAAGAAAGAAGAGAACATTAACACTAGAGAGACAAAATGAAAACTAAAGAGAGAGAGGAGAACTGGTCTAGTGGTACTCGTAGATCCAATATCCCACATAAGACACACACATAGATATTGATGGTCAAGTCTTCAGAGTTGGTGAATTCACCTGCAATGACTTTGCAACACAATGATAATGTTTTGAAGTGATGAAACAATTTTTTATGTGTAAATTTTACTCCAACCAATATTAAGTTGGAAACTCATATTGTAATAGTTGACATTTTATATAATATAATTTATGTGGCTGGAATTATTTATAGTTTCACTTGATATCACTTAGTATTGCAATTAATATATGTAACTTTGTGTTTTCATATTATATGAACATGTACATTGTATGTCATTTTTTTTTAAAATTTAGTTGCAAAATCATACTAATTAATTTGTGTTTATTAATAATGAACACATAAAATCAATCTAAAACTACGAAATTAGTAGTTTATGTTTATTAATGATGAACAAAAATAAAATAAATATACGACTAAATTAGTTACTTATAATGATTGTTAATGAAAGTAACTGAAATGAATATAAATTACTAAAGTAGTAATTTTAATAATGAATATGAAACTACCAAAAAAATATAAATGACTACTGCAAATGATAAATTTTTTATTACAAATGAAAATTAAAATTTGCATATATATGACTATTAGTAGCTAATTTAGAGTATCTTATAACACGACTAAAATTTAGTCATATTTCTATGGTCATTAATTGGTTTCAAACGATGAATAAAATTTTCATATATGTGACTATTAGTAGCTAATTTACAATATCTTATAACAAGACCAACATTTTGGTCATTAATTGGTTTTATTGGATGATCATTTAGTAGTATATTTTGTTTTATATTTGGTTATTAATTGTGGCAATCAATGAATAAATCAATGACCAAATCAATGACAAAATATACTAATAGACAAAAAAAATTATACAACCAATTAATGACTAAGCTAAAAACGAATAAAAGTTGGTCACGCTATAATATATTGTAAATTAGTTACTATTGGTCACCGACTGAAATATGGTCGTTTATATGAAAATTTTAGTCAATTTTTAGTAACTAATTAGCCATTGTCTACTATTGAGAGGGAGACTCTTTTGATATGGTAGCTACATTAAGAAGTTTAAAGGCATATATCATAAGTTGTAAATTTGATAATGAGAGGTTGATTGAAGCCCAAGAAATATCTATAAAAGATCAAGAAAAACAAGTTGAGATTAATGTTCTCATTCTTCAAATACTTGTAAATTTAAAAATACATGGACAACTTGGGACTAGTCATGGAGAGAGAAAGGAAGAAAATACTAATGGATCAAATGGAACATGTTCTCAGGAAAGGTACAAGATGGACTGTGATGATACTGTAAAGAGTGTAATATTGTTAAGGACACTTGAGCATAGGTCTAGCATTCATGTATTTTATTCTAGCTCTACTTCTAGTAGACATCATCGACATCCCCATCAACATTATCATATGAGGAGTTGTAAGGATTATTTTCCAAAGTAATTCAATAAATCCAAGCCCCATAATTTTTATGATCAGATGACTAAATTATAATATCTAGAAGCATGGTTACTTGGAATGAGAATATTTTTTAGAATTCATGATTACTTATAGAATATGAAGGCCAAGGTAGCTACTTCTAGTCTCAAGGGAAAAACATATATCTGGTGGGAAGATATCAATCATGTTAGAGGCATTAGGGAAGATAAGTTAACTTGTGAAGAATTTGAAGGATTCTTAAGGAAGATGTACCTACCTGAGAGGTATTATGATGGAAAGGAAAAGTCATTCTAGGAGATCATGATTGATTCCATGTAAAATGAAGAATATACAACCATATTTATAGAGTTTTTGAGATAATCTCCCTATATCGAGGATAAGAAAGCAGTTAACCAAAGGTTCATCAATGGATTTCCATTATCTTTCAAAGATCGGATTGAGTTTGATGAGCCTCAATCATTGGATGAATTCATCAGGAAGTGGAAGCATTGCTATGAGTAGTCAAAGAACAAGCTTGAGTTTAAGCATGAATGGAAGGGTAGTGAGAATACTAAAGGAAAATGACTCAATAAGTGAGGAAGGTCTTAGGATGTAAGTGAGAAGGAAAATATGTCTCCTCATAAGGAGTTCAATGCACCTGAGAAAGTATGTGGGTATCAACATGTGGAAAATAACAATAAAGGCAGTGGAAGAGAACCATCGAATTGTTGGACTTGTGGTGGAGAGCATAGCAGTAGAGATTGACCATCATATCATGGTGCTAAGCATCAAATTTACAGTGCTCAGGAGGCACAAACAGTTGGGGATGTATTCATATCATTCCCAAGATCAATGCAGTATGGCTACCATATAGAGTGCTGACTATATTCCCTAGAGAAACCCAACAAGGATTGAAAAAGTTCATGACTGAATGATATAGTCGAAATTATGAAGTGAAATTTCTCAACATAGATCCTACCAATCTATAATTTTTTTTTTTTTTTGAGAAGTTGTCATGAGCTGATGAGTAGTAACATATGCATGATATTATTCCATATATGACATAGTTTAGATATTAATATCCATAAAATAGATATAAAATAATGATATTCTATATGCATGAAGGTATGCTAGGTGCATACAGTAATGGAAATGCAACATAATAACTCTCATTATATTGTCATATATGTTTTAGATGACTAAGAGTGGTTGATGATGATCAGGTAACCATGAGTTGGTTGAAAACACAATTTGGAAACTAATGAGAGTATTCTATGTAGCCTTGAGGAACCAATACTATGGAAAGTAAGGTGCTAATGAGATAATGTCAGAGGTAACATATACGCTTCTTGATATACATATTGTGACAAGTATCGAGTGCATCTAATGATATGTTTTATACCAGTAAGTGGCCTTCTCGAAGTATGTGTTCTAAGAACTATTGATTATGACTCCTAAACTTATGCACCCTTAAAATAATGTTTGAATGTTTTATTAAATTCATTATATGAGTATGTTCTTATGAGATGGCATGAAGGTATGTTCTTGTTTTAAGACAATTGTATTGACTCAATTTACGCTAAGATAGTTATTATGCACATGAGTGCAAGTGGGTGATAGTTGTAGCACTATGTATAATGACCACAAGTTGATGGCATGCTATTTCATGGTTGGTAAAAGGATTGTTTTAAATCTGATGATGCTAGTCTCAGTAAAATAATGATTTTAATTTGTTTATTATAGTATTGGTAAACAATTTATTTCAAATTAATAGACTTGACGACATGATTCTTGGAGCATGAGATTGACATGTCTCAACAATTGTATGGAAACATGCTTTGTATTAGCATGGAACGGTAATAATTTAATTTTTTTATATAACTAACATCAAGGTGAATATGACATCAAATAGTAAGACTCAATTGCGGCAATGTAAAAAGGATAAAAGAAAGGAATTGCATAAGAATTCATTTAGTTATGTTTGGAAACTGTTGTTCCAAATGAATGTGTGCGTTGCAAAAGTACATGGGTTTATTTTAATCATGAATATATATGGTATTATGTAAAATATGTTCTATGTTCATAAAATGGTTGATGATGAAATGACTATATGGAATTCCATTGTATTTGACAAGTTTTCTTCAGGAATCATTCTATGGAAGGATGATTTATTTTTCCTATAAAAATTGATGAATATATTAAATGAAAGGTTAGTAAGGTTATCTGATGAAATTCCCTATTTGTGAGGAATCCAATGAACAAGTGGTAATTATTGATTTTAATTTTTTTATTATCATGCGATTACGACATTCATGTGCAGAAGTTTGTATTATTTTCATGTCAAAAAAGCATTGGTTGTAATGTATGCAGTCACAGTAATTACCAACTAGAATCCTTGGTCAAACGATTGGACATACACACCACTAAATGTTGTTCCTTGGGTCTGATAAACCACTTAGAAGTCTTGTTGGGTCCATGGGAAACAAAGAACAATGGAATTGAAGCCATGAAAATGGCATAAAGGAGGTTCTCTAATCCTTAAATTTAATTGATATGTATATGAATACATGTTATATTCATTAACATGATTGATTACTAAAGTTATGTTAACACATTATTACTGATAGGTTCTTGTCAAGGATCATTGTTATGGGAGAATTATGGTATAGATGGCATGAAAAGATCCTCACTGGAAGGAGGAATGCTATGAAACCAACTCACAAAATAGAAGAAAATATAGATCAACGACTTATAAATAAGCCACTTCGAGGGAAAAACTTCCTTTACATTACATAAATGAACAATTCTTGGATGATACAAATGAAAAAATCTCCTTTCTATATATAGGAGTCTAAGGGGTTGCAATATCATCTTATCCGACATAACAATAAACATGTAAGGAAACAATAATAACAATAGTGGGCTTCTATGGGGCACAATAATAACAATATGGGGGCTACATGAGCACACTAATAACAATAAGGGGACTACACTAAAAATAAAAATAAGGGGATACACTATTATTATAGAGACCTAGCATGTCCCTATCCTTCAAAAAAGTGTTTTCCTCAATGCTTGAGTAGTTTTGGATGCTTTTATATAAAATTCTCATACTCCCATGTCAAATATTCAGTGTGTAAGTTCTTCCACTTGATGAGATGTTATGGAATTGTTTGATTCCGTAGTTGTCAAGTTCTTGTTTCTATGACTGCTTTAGGTTCCAATATGATACCAAATGTTATCAAACCAGCTCACAAAATAGAAGAAAAGATAGATCAATGACTTAGAAACCAGCCTCTTCGATGGGGTAACCTCCTTTTCATTACATAAATGAAAATTTTTTGGATGATACAAATGAAAAAACCTCCTTTTCTATATATAGGAGTCCAAGGGGTCACAATATAATCCTAGTCCACATAACAATAATAATGTAAGGACACAATAATAACAATAATGAGTTTCGATGGGGCACAATAATAACAATATGGGGTATAAATGGGCACAACAATAACAATAAGGGGGTCTACACTACAATAACAATAAGTGGATACACTAATATTATAGGGACCTAGCAAGGAATCAATTGGGAAATAGGTAACCATGGTTGATTTTAAATTTTGATATTATATGCTTCTAATTATGATCATGTTTGTGATTTGAAAATGGAATGTTGATGGATAAATCAACAAAACAAAAGAAATATAATCAACCGCATAGTGGGAAAATCATGGATAGTGGAAAAAACCACAAACCAGGGATTTCGGTTCTAGATGCTCCTAGTAAGGTGTGGGAAAGACAATAGAAGAAAGGTGTCCTAGTAGATATGGCATGGTATCTGGATGTGCAATACTACTGCTATGTCGTTGATTTACATGTTTTGTTTTGTACATGTTTTAATGTGCCATGTGTATTATGTACATGTTTTGTTATAGCATCTGTATTCGTTCTGTTGTTTCATGTGTATGTGTAAATTTTTTGTGATGTAAACAATGTAAATGTTTTTTTTTGTACACTATGTGTATGTGTATGTGTTGTACAACATTTTGGGGCAAGAAGTTAAGGAATGAATTTTTCAAGAGAAGAGAAGGGAAGTGAAGGGGATTGGTTCTCAAGTTCCCTGGAGGCTGTGGGTTGGGATAGGATCTCTGGAGCCCTATAACATATTGGTATCCCTAGATGATTTGGGATGAAGCTTTGTAATAGCTTGGATTACTTGGAGTCTATGGTTTTAAATAGTAGTTCTTGGAGCCCTAGATAACTACGGAAAAGAGAAATTTTGGGTTAATATCTGCAGTAGTCATTGAAAATATTTTTCATTCACACTTTGATTTTAGTAGTGGATTATGGACATACTAGGAAGGATATGAATCCCTGGTACTACTATTGAGGGTGGAGGTGTGAGCCTCCATATTCCCTTGTTGCTGATAAAATACAGACAATGTATCCTTTTTATTTTATGGTTTAATAAAATGTGCATATTTATATATGTGTATGTCAGTGTAAATATTTTAGCTCCATAAGAAGTATGTTTGTCATGTTTTTAGTGGTTTTTCATTATAAATAACATATTTATTTTTGTTTGTAAACCTCCATACACAATATGTTGTTAGGTATTTCAACAACTTTTTCTTCTGGTAAGAGTCATAGGACACTGAAGGCAGTGTTCCCCTAAGGGGGAGGGGTTTGTAAGAGCCCCAAGTTATGTTTCCATGTAAATAAATAATCTATGGACATTATAAAAGAACAAATAAAACCAAGGTAATGATAGACATATTCCAAGCTGAATGATGGGAAAAACATTACATTTCGATCCACTTGTGGTTAATTATTTATTTATTGGCTATGAAAATTGGCATTGGCAAGAGGAAAAAGGAAATAAATGGTAAATTAATTATTACAGGCCAAAAGGAAATGTGGCAAGGATGAAAAATAAATTAATTAAAATTTATTAAATTCCACTTCATCAAGTGGCATAGATGAAGAGATAAGAAATGGATAAAAACATTAAAAGAATATGAATGTAAGGGAAAATGAAGAAAAAGGAAAAAGAAAACAAAATAAATTGGAGAGAGAACATTCTAGCACTCCCTTTTGGGGAAAAGCGAAAGGAAAAAATGGAAAATAAAATAAATATAAATAACACACAAGAAACAGAAACAAGTCAGGAGTGTAAGAGGAATTCAGGTGGCAACCGAAGAATGAATTAATAACAACTAGAAAATGGTTGAAAATAGAATCTAGTAGTATGATTTTTGCAGGTAACAACATATATGATTAATTTATCTTGTTGTGATTTGAATTAATGGCTCATGGATTTGATTATGGGTCATTTTTTCTATCATTTGGATGGGACTTTCCTAGATTAACGATCATGTACAACCTTACCTTATGTCATTTTGTGGATAGCCATGAAGTAGTGGGTTCCTTGTTTTGGTTGAGCTTTTGATGGTGATGGATTTTGGATCCTAGCTGACATGGTATTAGGAAATTTCCAGTATTTGAGGGTGGATATGGCTTTCTCCTTGAACTCTTGATAGGTGTGTGGAGATAGGAAAATTCCTATGGTTATGGTGAATAAATTCAGAGGCATCCTAGCTTGTATTGATTTTAGTGATTTCTAGACCTAGTATTAGGAGAAACCATTGTCAAATGAGAGTGGAGTTGGTTTCCTCTGTAATTATTGTTTTTTTTTGGTTTGATTTATCCCATGTAATTATAAATTGATGCTTGGAATACAGCATATGGGTGATTATCTAGAAGAAATAATTGGTTAAGCCCAATCTATGGTCAAGTGGGGCATCAAAGTCCTTGACTTGGTTATCATTATGCATATTTTATTATGTTTTATTATTTAATGATATCAATTAGCATAATTTTAGTTCTAGTGTGTGTATTATGTTACTAGTTTTTCATGGTTCCATTATTGTTTGAGTGAATGTTACATGAAGTTCTATTGTTATTGATCTTGTTCATGGTTTTGACAGGTTCATGGATATTTTATATGGACACATGAGCTAATATATGTTTTATTGTAACTAGTATGAGAGGGAAGCAAGATTTATTAATGATTTTTTTATAAAACTAATGAAAATAATGAAAATAATATGCTTCCATGACTTATAGGTACCATGTTCACAATATTGGTTCACAATATCTTAGGAATTATGATCTGACAAAGACGACCTTCCTAGAATGCACGTTTAAAGAGGTCACATTGGATTTCTACCATAACATATTTTTCGTTACATTTTTGAAGATATGAAATTGTCCACACTATGGAAAAATCCCATTCATAATGTGGTAAACATTTTAGATATTGGGTCGTAGTATTTTAGGATATACGAGCAGAGGAAGTTTATCCTTATGAATTCTCCTAAAACTAGGCCTCAAACAGGTTATGTTGGAACTTATATTATAATGTTTCTTCTAGGTGGTCCCAAGAGCTATAAATTTGTCCAAAGTAAGGGGAAATACCCACTAATATGGTCGTAAAAATTTGAATTGATGGATTACTAAATTTAGTAGATTTTTCCAATTTAATTCAAGCTTCCTAAATGTTCCTATAATTTTGCACCAATTGGGAGTATGTTGGTATGTTTGTTATAATTTTTCATATATGACGTTCCAGAAGTTGAAACTTGATCCATAGTGAGGGAAAATCCTACTGAGCATCTGGTTTGGTTCCCATAACCTGTATTGCTATAGTTAAGGAGAAAAGAACTAACTCATTCTCTATATTAGTTTGCATGTAAAGTGTTTGATGAAATTCTTAAACGATTCAAGGGTTACTTGGATACAAACTGCTTCATGAAATTACCCAATGAGTATGTCATTTTTTTGGATGGATAGTATTGTTAATATTGATGTAGGCAATCTATTCTTATTTTAATTCAAGGAATTTGAAAAGTTGTATGCAAGGAAATGGAAAAATGTAAAGATGATGTGGCATGTTTTAGTTAGTATGTTACAAGTACAATAAGAGCAATGTTTCTGATTTAATCTCATAAAAAATGGTTCACAAAAGGTATACAAGAGAAATTCTACTCAATTACTTGTATAAAAAATATCTTAATAAAGCTTTACTTGAGAAGTTATTTACAAAAAATATGAGAAATGAAGATCGAGTTTTGGCAAGTTAGACCCCATTTCCGTAGCTGCATGTTGGATGTTGGGTCATGCATAGTAACTCTCAACGCATGTTTACCCTAGTAAATGTGTGAAGGTCAGTAAATTAGGAGTGGGGTGTTACCAAAAAATTGCAAATATTATTATGGGGAAACTAATAGTTGAAAGGTATTTGGATCGAGGTACCCTATTGTAAAAATTCACATCAATGGTATTGAAATTCCAAACACTTTGACTAATTTTGGAGCAACCATTAATATCATGAAAAAACATACCATGGATCAAGTGAAGCTCCCTAATCTTCAATATAATCCAAATTTATTATAATTAGAAGATAAATTTGTTATTAAACCCGATGGCACATTAAAATATGTATATGTATCCTTAGATTCATTAGAATATCTTATTGAATTTATGATTTCAACTCCCAAGAATAATTTAGGATAACATCCATTAATCCTTGGTATAATTCTATCTCAAATTTAATATATATGCGTTTTATTTTCCCCTTTAAATATCACAAGAAAGGGAAATAACATGATGAATTCTATCACATCCATTAGAGTAAATCTTCACACAGGTTCAGTCTTTTGGTAATCGAATGCAATTAGGTTAACCAACATAATCAAAATCATGAATAACCCATAAATATGTTCACATTTAATTCAACCTTTCTTTAGAGTTCTTCAAGGAAACATGATGTGCACAAGAAAATATTTCTAATTAATCTTAAATCATGGTTAAGGTGACTATTAATTAGATATATTTTGGGAATCAAGGTTGGGGGAAAACACCATACAATGTATTTTGTTGAGATACATTTCCATTTATTATGAGTAGGAGAATTCATAACGCTTGGCTTTGACATGAAAGTTTTTAAAACAAAAATATGGATGAAATGTGAAGAAACAAACCTTACCAAATTTAAAGGAGCAATTAAGAATTCATTTAAACTAGATAAAACATGGTATATGACTAAGAAATTACGAATTCAACCATTAGAAACACATAATTTTGTAATTAAAAATTTCCTTTTAAAACCCTTATAAGAAATATCAAGAAAGAAAAATTACTCTTCAAGAAAAACAAAAACAAACCATAATACTAATGTCAGATTTCATTTCAGCCTAAATGTTTTACACAATTTGCACAACATATCAAGTTCAAAACTCAAAATATCCTGAAAATTGCATAAGCTTGAATTTAATTATTATTAAAATTTAAAATATAAGGTGGTATGGAAATATAAATAATGAGAAATACAATTATCCTAAGATTTACTTCATAATTATTCCCCAAAGTTGCTTCAACACCACCCAACAATTCACTGAATTTTTTGTAGAGTTTCCCCTACAACTAATATTTTTTCCCCCTTTTTACCTTTCAATGTGAGGGCTATACATAGGCACTCAAATATCTTGTCCCTACTCTAAACCAAAAGTGGTATTTGAAAAATAACTCAAAATTTGTTACAAAATTATCAGTTGTATTGTAACTAACTTCTTCTAGAAGTTTCTTGGAAATATATTGACTGTGGAGTGGGCCCCTCATGATTTAGCTTTGATATAATTTCGATCTCTCTTGGATGAGCATTATATTTATTTCTCTCTCTCTTGGGTGTTGACTAGAATGTGGTATAGATTTAATGTGTCACCTTATGTGATGATATATCTAGACCCAAGGTTGCTTTTGTCGTGGTTTTCCTTTACCTCAACTTGAATTTATTTCAGGCAGTTGACTTATATGTGTTCAACATATCCTTCCATTCCTCATATGAAAACAAGATACATGTTTTCACTTCATCTATTTCTCATTCCATGCTCATAATGGGCTTGTAATCCACTTTCCCTCATTCTTGAAAATGTTCTTAAGCATGAACAATAGCTGAAAATGATTTTATTACATGTCCATAACACCTCTATCTGGCACTGCTACTTGATACCCTTCTTCTAGGTCCTCTTGGATTTACTTTATGGCCTTCAAGTCATTTATGAAACATTCCTTTAGGGAAAAATCTCTATACTCATCAAAGAGTGATGGGAAATTCTTCTTTCATAGATCTTAGTATTTACCCTTGATCCTTTGTACTTCCTTCGCCATGTCTCTTTCTCTCTTCTCTACCTAAAATATCCACTCATTATTCTTTTCTAGTTGACTTGTTTTGACTTCCCTCCAAGAGAGGTCAATATTGGCTTCAGAAACTTCTTCTTTAGTCATATGATTAATGAAACTCCTGAGTTTTGTAGCTTTTGACAAAGTTCTTTCAACATCTCCTTTAAGTTTCTCCATTTATTTTTGAGTTGTCTTGATTTCCACTATCTTGTCCTGTATCAAATCCAAGTATCACCAAATATTTTCGACTATCCTTATGATATTCTCCCATATGATATTCTTGGTTGTTTTGAGAGATATTCTATTGGCATTTTATTTTTTATAGATAAGGAGCAGTGCCTTCAATCTTCAACTATACTCTTTTCCTTACAAAGTTCTACTTCAGATGCTTCTAGCTTCTGCCTTAAGTCTAGGGAGGAAGGTCTCGAGCACTCAAGTTTTTTTTAAATGCTCCAGGAGTCCATATGTTCTATAAAAATATGAAAGAACTATTTTAATTCTAGAGCTGTCACAAGTGAATTCCTATCACTGACACTATTATTGGGGAAATTTTTTTCTATTTCCTTTCCTTCAACATCTTCATCATCCTTTATATGCTAATAAGATGCCATTTCTAAGTCAAATTCCATACCTAAAAATGAGGTAGAGTCGTTGCTATGTGTTGATCTGATCGATTAAGTCATGGACAACTTCTCGCAATTCATTTCTAAGAGAACATAGTAATCTCAATGGTGGATTCTGTGGTTTTTTATCTGAGATGACTTAATTCAATGGACATGGAACTATTTGTGTTCAATGATACTCTAGGGAATTAATTAATGGTAATTTCAAGGCATTATCTTTATGAATAGTACCCTTTTGTACCGTAGAATAATGTTGTCTTTGCCTAGTGGTAATGAGTTTAAAATCACAAAATTTTTCAAATTATTAGTGTGGGAAAACCCTTAGTGGGAAGGGTTATAAGGTATATTTTGGTATTTTTCAGAGGGTTATAGGTTTGTGCTCGAATTTTCCAATGTTATAAAATTATATATTACAGATTAATGGAACACATAAAAATATGTGGAAATACAAACACATAAATCATATAAAACAAGAGATACACAGATATATGTGGTTCACCCAACTTGGGCTACAACCACGAAGAAACAACCAGTACATCCTTTATATTATCTAGTAAAATGAAGAGACACAACCTACAACAGATCTGCTGTAATATCCTCTACTCTCTCACAGACTCCCTCTTTCTCTTTCTCTCTCAGAATACACACCACCCACAACCACAATAAAATTCCCTCAAATGAACTGAGGGGTTTCCTTATAGGGAAAAAAACCCTTAATTAAACATAACTTCTATTGTGAGATCATATGCCTAATGAACGACCCAATTTGAGTATGAAATTACAATATTTTACAAGGAATTTTTATATCATTTTTTTTCTTTAGGAGCACTACCTCTGAATCGCCGCAGGTGCTCAGACCTCCCAGCCGGGGGGATTCCACCCCCCGCCCCAATTCTCGCAGTGCACAAGTCCCCTCCACTAGAGGGGTGTACCATCTTCCTGGAGTATACATCCGGCTGAAACAAAGAACTCTAAATCAGGATGATAATTAGGCTCCACACCCTACAATCTCCCACTTGGAGACTAGTTGTAGAAATTCCACTGTTGCTTCATTTACTAGAAAATGACTCCACTTTAGACCTAGTTTTTTATCATCTTCATCATCATACTTTAAGACCAATTGAAGCTGAGAATAATCTTATTTTCTCCCTGGTTACAACTTTTGTTAACATATCTGTAGGATTCTGGCTAGTGTGTATCTTTTCGAGCTTCAAGTTTCCATCTTCCAATACTAACTGTATGAAATGATACTTGAGTTGTAAATGTTTAGTATTCGAATGAAATTTTGAGTTATTTTCGAGATGAATGACGCTCTGGATGTCACTCTATAAGCTTCCCGTCCCCTAATTTTTACCCAATTCATCCACAAACCTTTGTAACTAAATCATTTCTTTAGTAGCCTCTGTAGCAGAAACATATTCTGCTTTGATTTTTTAAAGTGCAACAACACATTGCATTTTCAAAAACCACTGACATTTTTTCCACCTATAGTAAATACATACCCTATAGTGCTCCTCATGTTATCTCTATCTCCTGCCATATATGCATCAAAATATCCCTATAGAGAAATGTTTTAAACACCAAATTATAATTCTTGATTTGTGGTACCTCTCAAATATCTAAGAATTCATTTCACTGCCATCCAATATTATTTTCTTGGATTGTTCATGTACTTGCTTACAACTCCCACTGCATGTGAAATATTAGGCCTTGTGTAGAACATTGCATACATTAAAATTCCAACTGTTGATGAGTATGGAACTTTATACATATAACCCATTTTTTCTTGGGTCTTGGGGAACATATCCTTACAAATTTTTAAATGGCTAACCAAAGGTGTACTAACTGGTTTTTCATTCTGCATATTAAATGTTTCCATCACCTTTTATATGTACTCATTCTAATAAAATGTTAATTTGTGATTTTTCTTGTCTCTAGTTATTCTCATACCAATGATTTGTTTTACATCTCCCAAATACCTCATTTCTAATGAATTTGTCAATTTTCCTTTGAGAACATTTATTTCCTCCATGCTAGACCCTACAACAAGTGTGCCATCTATATATAATAACAATATAATAAGTTACCATCAGTTTTCTTTTTCACATAAACACAATGATCACAATGACATCTAGTATAACCTTGGTCATACATGAACTCGTCAAATTTTATATACCATTGCCTAGGAGCATGTTTTAAGCAAAAAAATATCTTCTTCAACCTACACACTATTTTTTCCTTCCCTTTGACCTCATATCCTTTTGGTTGTTTCATATATATCTATTCCTCCAAATCTCCATGGAGAAAGGTTGTCTTTACATCTAACTATTCAAGATGAAAATATTTTGTTGCTACAATACTTAAAAAAGTTCTGATTGAAGTCATTTTAACAATAGGAAAAAATATTTCATCAAATTCAAAACCTTTCTTCCATGCAAACCCATTTACCACAAGTATATCTTTGTACCTCTATTTTTATTCTTCCTTCAACATGCAAACCCATTCATTCTAAAATTTTGTTTTACTTGCAGGGAA
Organism: Pinus albicaulis; assembly: GCA_034641835.2. Lineage (NCBI taxonomy): Eukaryota > Viridiplantae > Streptophyta > Pinopsida > Pinales > Pinaceae > Pinus > Pinus albicaulis. The sequence continues at coordinate 823,153,757 of CM076582.1, read as the reverse complement.
CCTGATTAAGTCCCAAGCTTGGTTATGTATAAAGGATTCTATCTCTTCTCACATGAATAGCTCCAACTTCTTCTTGGTTTCTAGTTACATTACTTCTTCATAACATTTTGGTTCACCAGAATCAGTCAAAAATACATAATAATGAAGGAGAGTATCGTTTATGGGGTATAATTATTGTATTAGATCTTCTAGCACCACTTTTAGGTGTTTGAGGTGTTTGTTGCTGTTGTGGTGTTTTTTCTTGTTGTGGCTATTGACTATTATTATTTTAAAGCACCTTTACTTTTTATGTGATCTCATCAAGCACCATGTATTATCTATTTTATTTATCCTGTTTCTTTTCTTGCATCTGATCCTTATGTTAATAGCTTATAAATTATAGGATCTCAAGGTGACTGGATACTTCACATTTCTTGCAAGGTTTTCATTATTGAAAGTCTTTTCAAATTTCAAATGATTTAAAATAAAATTATGAAAAGAAAGAAAAGAGGGTATAACAAACAGAAAAAGAGAAAAAGAAATAAAACCCCCAAAAGATATAAAACTAAAAGTGTTGCAAGCTCAAACGCCACTACTCATTAGTTATGTTTTTCCACCCATACAGTTTAATCATGATTGGACAATATTTCAATTTTGGTTGACATGTTAGAGGCTAAAAATTTTCCAAAATTTTTAATCTTGGCTTATCAATATATAGGGATAAAATGGAATTGGCTCAACATTTTAAGCTAAGCTAATGGATTAAATAAGGATAGGTGTTAGGAGAGAAATTCAAAATAAAAAGGATTTAAGGGTTTGCTAGTTCAATTGCACCCTAAAAAATAAGAGAAAATGTTAGACAAGTAACTTTGGGCAGGTAGATAGGTTGAAGAAGAAGAATGGAAGGCCAATGTGAAGAATATTCCACCAAGTTACAAGATCCCTGTTAGTATGAATCTTGATTCGAAGTGTATGAAAAAAATACCACTTTAGCTACGCATAACTTATAGCCCTAACAGTCGAAATGACTGCTAATATCTTCAGATCTGCAATTAGATGATCAAGACAAATGCTGCAAAAATATAGATCTATGCATTAGAAGACATTAAACGGTAGAAAAATAAGATTTACTCCATAGATCCAATAGACAAGACAAGAATATATCCAATGAATATTTTTATTAATGGCACATGGGAGGAAAATAGAAGAGGGTGTTCCCTATTCTCCTCAATGGGATGGGTTCTTGGGAGTCCTCAGCACTTCAGATTTAGAACTTCTCTCTCTTGATGGTGTAGAAAACCCATACAAAAATGGAAAAGTATGGCTATGATTGTGGATAAATAGTGAGACCAAGTGTTGAGATCCATAGTGATGTTTAGGCAACATAAGGTGACAAGTGAATGGGAAAACCCTTCTATTTATAACAAAATATTGAGTTAGTCTAGAGATTGGTGCATAATTAAAATATTATTAACCAAATCTAGATCCAACTTTTATGGAATATTTTATTATATTTGTTGGAGGGAAAAGGAATTTGACTTGAGTCAAATCCCTTTATTTGTAAATAATAAATAAATAAATGATTTATTTATCATTTTAAGGATGTGATTAAGTAATAATAAATAAATAAATGATTTATTTGTCATTTTAAGGATATGGTTGAGTAATAATCAAATAAATAATGATTTATTTAATTATTTAAGGGTGAATTAGTCATATTTAACAAATAATATTATTTAAATAAGATTTAAACAATTATTCTTAGAAAATAATAAGATAAATAATGATTTATCTAATTAATTTCCTTGTTTTGGGTTAAATATAACTAGAAATATTAATTAAACTATTGTTTAACTAATTATTTCTTGAGGAAAATCAAACAAATATATATTTATTTAATATTTCCTTATGGGTTTTCCTGTTTAGACCTTAAACAACTTAATAAAGGTGATTTACTAAGTTATTTTCATAGTGAAAGCAATTTTACTTGGAGTAAAATTGGTCTTACATGATGTACTTGGGTCCATCTAATGATCATAGGTTAGATGACCAAAAAATGGTGTAACATATTTCCCCCTAGCGTGCGAGCGTTAGGAGCTAATTGTATGATCGATGTATGTTGTAAGAACTCAATCACTAGACCTCGAAGGGGAAGTCAAAGAGAGAGAAGTATAAGGTGAACCAAAGTGCTGAAAGAACTAGACCCTAAGGAGACAACTTGAAGGTGCGACAAGTCTTTTTGATGAGGGAGTACCTACTATAGGCAACAGGGGAGGCATACCTATGCCCGCTGAGGCAATAGTACAAACAATAAGACGGCCAGAAAACCATGGAATGCAATAATAAAGCATATGATGGCCTAAACATGAGCCAGATAAATAACATGATAATGAATCCCACATACATGTTGTGCCTAGGATAACAGCCAGGACTTTGTACAATAATATATGAGTACATGAGATATAAATACAGGAAAGGGCTCTAAAAATATGACTGATACATGCAAACAAAAAGGCGCTGCAAGCGGCTGAGGCTGACATCATCAAATATATGGAGCTGCATCGAAGGCTGTAATGAAGATGTCATCCGAGTGTGTGGGGGGCTACCTGTAGGGCCACCCCTTCATGAGGATTGAGACATCTCACACACACCTGGGAATCATTGATGTCAGTTTCTGCATCACTGAACCATCAAGTATACGGATCTCGATCATGCTGAAAGGAGATGGAGCTAAGAAACAATCAAGTCAAAGGGCAATAAGGAGTCCCTTTGCCTGATCCGAGGCACTGAACAAGAGTGGAAGCTGGAACCAAGTTACATCGCCCTCTAGACCTATCTTCTGGAATGAATGAGCTGATGTCAATAGAAAGAGGTCTGCCATAGGTGAGGCCATAAGGGATCCTGAACTAAGGCACAAGAGAAAATAGTAGAGTGACTGACATACTGACACCAATGATGGTGATGAAATGGGGGGGACTGAGTAGCGAACGGACGACTTCCCTTGTTAGAGCATAAATGGCATGGATGACCTGGCAGCGACTGACACAATATTATGAGGGATAGGAGACAGTGGGACTGAAGGTCATAATGTGCGACACGAGATAGGGACCAGGCAATGAATGATGGAGGGCTATGGTGAGATGTAAAGTGACTCAGGATAGACTCCATGGAATCAATGATGACTCCACTCGGATGCTCTAAACAAGGGTGACTTGATGGTGCTGCCACATATGTAAAGGGTCTAATGGGGACCATAAAAGCGTGAGTACAAGATGGTAACTCACGACGAAAGTCGACACGAGCGTGGAAAATTATGGAGGCAACATGGTGCCCCCAGTACGACTGTTGCAAGTGAAGAAATTCGATTTTGAGGAAGGGTGAAGTGGCGCTTCTTGGAAAAAATGTGTCTTGGTGAAGTATCGATACCCATTTGAGGGCTTGGTGAGATCTTTCAAATGGTATATGCGGTTCGTCAAATTGAGCTACGTTTTGGTCGCAGTAAGTGAAAGAAAAATCAGGGGTTTTCTTTTAATAAGGCATTTTCCTTCCAGATTCACTTATTTGCCGATGGAGCTATGGTGAATGTCATGAGGAGAGGAGGCCTTAAATCTTGTGACAACTGTAATGAATAAACCGACTGTTGGAATTTGATATCTATCAGGTGTAGGTAAGAGGCCTAATCCTACTCTTTCATTTCAGTGGATTGAAAGTTCAATTTAGGTACCCAGAGCTCGTGAACATGCGAGGTCACACTTTTTGGGGTCTGTTCTGTGACCTGGGTAGTAGGTTCTGGGCAGAAAAATGCGACCTGTCCCAAGAAATGACCTGAACAGTGTGACCTGTCAGAAAAAGGGGTATTCAGTGTTGATTTTGGCTAAGATCTAGGATTTTTATGGTTGAGGGGCATAGGTGCCCCCAAGCATGTTGTGGACATGCCAAAATGTATTTAGAAAAAGGGAAATCTAAACATAGTTTAATGATGTGGTGCGCCATTTTTTTTGGTATGGTTGCGTAGTTTGAGAAAGGAAATGGATGATTACCAATCTCTTTTGACACTGAAAATATGAATCAAATGGACTTTAATTTTATAGGTTGGCACACATGGTGCTAATATCCCAAAGATAGTATTTGGGATAATGAACTAATGTTCTCCCAGAAAACCTATAGTTTGGTCAACCAAAATGTCTATGAGACTAGGTTGCTGATGAAAATGAAGGAATGATGAGGGGTATCATCCCTAGAGTGATATTGAAGTGATATGGGACTCTAGAGGTTCTTCTAAATGTGGAAGAATAATGGGACTAGAGTCGTCACGACTAGATTCACTAGGAGATTGTTGACGAACTGCTTCTCTTGGTCTCTCTAATATGAGTGCCCCCCTTACCCAAACATTGGGTGTCAATGTAATGGCCAGACGGTGCATGTGGTTCGAATGCATGAGTTCAATGTAAGGGGGGTAGATAAAGTCAAGAGTGGTCACTGCTTCCATAATGTTGTCATTGTAATAGAAGATGGGGTGACTGATGGAAGAAAGACCACCTCACACTACGAAACAACCTTACTCCTCATCATGAGAGGAGAGTTTCGTATGCGCATCGTCACAAGGGGTAGTGGGAGAGTGATTGGACAAAGGATCCACCGATGTTGAGACTAGGGAGGGATATGAAGGGAGGTCACGTGAAACATCAGGGGAGGTATCATCATGGACTTCCGACCAAGGCCCCATTATCTCAACATTATAAGGGGAAAAATTAATGGTAGCATCCGTGTCCTTGGGTGTTGCCGAAGCAAGATGCAAAAATAAGGGAGCGAGTGACTCATGGCGCTTGACCTTGAATTGGTGTAAGGCTTCTAAAGAGGAATGATACTCTTCGAAGCGAGGACACAGGTGAGTGTAATGGCCATGGAAATCACATAAAACACAAGGGTAATTTGTGTGCAATGGTTTTATTTTTGGGATTGAATCAGGTATATTGACATATACCTCTGGGATTTCAAATTATGGAAATTACTCATTGATCATGGACTTGAGGTGAGGAAATTCTGGGTAAGTATGGGTAGCATGGCCGACATCGTCACACAAAGCACATTGGATGGTACGCTTTGGAGGCTGAGAGGGGGCAGGGTTTTTTGGGGTAGCCTTATTCTTTGATGCCCCCTTGCGAGCTTTGCCCTTCTTACCCGAAGTAGTCACAATGGGAGGTGGTTCCTGTTGAGGTGAAGGAGGCACTGTTGCAGCAAGAGAAGTCATAGGGACCAGTTGAACTAGGGTCAAAGCGAGATACAGTTTAGGTTTACCAGGCTGGGTAGCGGCTGGAGGATCAAGGTACCAGATGGGAATCCCAAGGGTCAGTTAGGAAGAGAGAGGGTGGACATAATAGGTACTGTGTACACTCCAGGTGGGGGATCTAGGAACGATATTTGACCAGAGGGGTAATGACTAGGTGGGACAGTGCCAAGATAGTTGAGGCCAGGAGGAACCATCTCAAGAGGGTAAAGGGGGTCATGAGTACCAACTGAAGGTGAAGGGATAGGAGAAGAAGCTTCAGAAGGCTGATCAGAGGACATCATGAAAATCTGGTAATCAAGGGAACCAGATGGGCGAGATTGAGTGGCCACCTATCCTTCAGGTGGTTGGGTAGCCACAAATCCCTGTTGAAGGAAAGGATTCGTAAGTATAGCCAGCTGACTAGGTGCAGGACTGGGAGGAATGGAAGGGATGGCTTGTTGTCCTCTCAATGTTGCTTGAGATTCCCATAGTTGTTGCATTTGTGGCAGAAGAAAACAATCATGTGTATAATGACCATTAACACCACAAAAAGAATAGGGCTTGTTTGTACGAAGAGGCCAATCTTGCTTGGGCTTAGTAGTGTTAGGAGAATTACCTTGATTAGGTCCAGGACTATCAGAGGCATCTTGATTTTGATTTCCTTTCCTCTTCCTTTTTGAGGTAGGAGGATTATTCATGCCCATATGTGCGTACACCTGCCTCGGAGGGGGTGGTGGTTGCTGTTGCGGGGGTTGAGGAGGCAAGGGAGGAGGAGGTGCTAATGTTGTAGGAGCTGGAGCACCAGGATGTGGATATGGATAATAAGGAGGTTGGGTAGCAGTGTGGTAAATAGGAGGTTGGGCAAAAGGAGGAGGCATGCTTTATCCTAGATACGTGCTACCGATAGGGGGAAAACTGCCAGAGGAGTTGGCCCCTCCCTGAGAGAAGCCATAGCCCATGGGAGGTTGAGCATATAGATTAAAGAGAGCTCCAACGACACCATCGGTGGCATGATATGCCCCCGGTGTGTTGGCACCACTAGGTCTGGGAAGATCAGGTAGGATGGTATAAACATTACCTGACCGAGCATAGATCATGTCATATTTTAACACAATTTGGAGAGTGGCTTCTTCTGTTTGAGGAAAGTGTGATGCGACATCTTTTTCGATAGGTGGCAAAAGACTCCTAATGAACAAGTCCATGTAGACACGATCCTCGAAGGGAGCAGCTCGACATAGGCTCCTTCTTCTTTGCCATTCCTGAATGTGGTCAGAAAGGCGGGTCACAGATGATTTATGGAAAGAGGTCAAGAGCTTGGTACCAGTGTCGTAATGTGGGGGAAGCTGGAAATAAGACAAAAAATCTTGGGCCAGAGTAGCAAAGGTGGTATGGGAGGAAGGGGCCTAATCTACATACCACTTAGAAGCTTCGCTTGTAAGCATTCGTTGGAACAACCGAAGATTAGACGAACACCACATGTGGAAAGATCGAACATGATTTGAAGGATCTTGTTCAGCAAGACCTTCAAACTTTTGGATATCTGAAGGGAGATTTGTTGGCATAGCAGGCCAAATAGCATCATGGTGTATAGGATCATTTATCAACTGGTCAAAATTAGGGAGGCTGAGGCCTGCATGAAAGGGAGCAAGGGTGCTTCCGTGGTAGTGTCCGCGGCGGTCCCAATAGTGGTATTTCTGGTGGGAGGGCCGAGGTTACCACTAGCATTAGGTCTTGCACCAGACATAGTGAAGGTGTCAGGGGGAGAACCGGAGGAGGGACGAGAAGGAGAACCCAAAGGACCAGAAGAAGAGTCGGTGTGCAGACTCGATAGAAGACTAACTCAAACTTTATGTGGAGGAGTAAGTTTTCCAACCGGAAACTAAGGATGAAGGCCAAGAAGTCTTTGAGATAAATGCCTTGGTGGCACAATGGTGATGACACAAACACAACACAAGGTAAATAGAGACCAACAAGGGTAGGGAGGTGCAGGATCATGTGATTACAATGTCGAAACAAGGGCAAAGAGGTGTAGGATCAAATGATTTCAATGTTTTAGAGTCTTTGCTTGTCGGTGTTAACCAAGCCATTTTTTTCTTAGGGTGTGTGTGTAAAAGTGTGTAAATTTTACTTTTTTAAACCCATACATTTGTATAGAAAAATGAAAAGTGTTGTTGTATAGCTATAAATAACCCTGCAAATGACAGTATATAGGCCTACAAAACAGAAAATAAATAGCTAATAATGCAATAATATAAACCCAAGAAGGTGGGCCTCTCAACAAATAGTCTATAGGTGAGTCAAAAACTAATCTAAACACACTAAAATAGGCTAATAGATCTTGGTTCAAGAGGGACAGAGATCTAAAGGAAAAAATCTGTTGGAAAGTGGTGCAGAAAACAACAACAAATCAAAGGAAAATTGTTGTAAAAAAGTGGTGGCGAAAGGCTATCCTCATGAAGGAAGCAGAGTTCCCCCTAAAGGAAAAACCAAACAAAGCTAGAAGAGGAGATTTGGATGGATAAAAAGCCAATCTGAAGTGGATCTGATGATGAGGTATCAGATCTGAAAAAATGGCTAAAGACTCTGAAATTTCAGACAACCTGCAACAGCAAACACTCTTCCACAAAAAGTGGAGGGTACTGAAGCCCTAGGGGGCTAGGTTCCCACTTAGTTGAGTGAAACAGAACAAGTACATGTCCAAAACAGGCAGAGACATATGTTAGAAAACCCTGAACAGAGGCTCAGCAGAACCCAGAAAACTTTCAGAAAAATCCCTGTAGAAAGTTCAGGTCACATTTTTTGGCCTGTTTTCAATAGAGGTCGGACTTTTTGGGCTGTAAAGTGTGCCTTGGAGGTCCAAGTCATAGGTTTTGGGGAGAAAAGTGCGACTTGCACTTCCAACACTCTCAGCGGTGGGTTTCAGAAAAATTAATCGTCTCAGCTGCGGCTGATGTCTGTCACCTGCGCAATGGGTCCGAAAACATGTGGAAGTTAGAATTTTTATCGTTTTAGGGTTTTATGGGTTAAAAAAAACATCAAGAATAAGCAAAAAAAGGGGCTGAAGAGAAATCCTATGGTTTGAAGCAACTGGATATGCAAGGATCAGAAAAACGACAACGATTGTAATGCTAAACCCATGTGGAGTCACCAGTTGTTAGTATGAATCTTGATTTGAAGTGTAACTTTGGGGAGGTAGATAGGTTGAAGAGGAAGAATGGAAGGCCAATGTGAAGAATATTCCACCAAGGTACAAAATCCCTGTTAATATGAATCTTGATTCGAAGTGTACGAAAAAATACCACTTTATCTACGCATAACTTATAGCCCTAACAGCAGAAATGACTGCTAATATCTTTAGATCTACAATTAGATGATCAAGAAAAATGCTGCAAAAATCTAGATCTATGCATTAGAAGACATTAAACAGTAGAAAAATAATATTTAATCCATAGATCCAATAGACAAGACAAGAATATATCCAATGAATATTTTTATTAATGGCACCTAGGAGGAAAACACAAGAGGGTGTTCCCTCTTCTCCTCAATGGGATGGGTTCATGTGAGTCCTCACTTCAAATTTAGAACTTCTCTCTCTTGATGGCGTAGAAAACCCAGAAAAAATGGAAAAGTATGGCTATGATTGTGGATCAATAACGAGACCAAGTGTTGAGATCCAGAGTGATCTTTAGGCAACAAAAGATGACAAATGAATGGGAAAACCCTTCTATTTATAACAAAATATTGAGTTAGTCTAGAGATTGGTGCATAATTAAAATATTATTAACCAAATATAGATCCAACTTTTATGGAATATTTTATTGTATTTGTTGGAGGGAAAAGGAATTTGACTTGAGTCAAATCCCCTTATTTGTAAATAATAAATAAATAAATTATTTAATTATCATTTTAAGGATATGGCTGAGTGATAATCAAATAAATAATGATTTATTTAATTATTTAAGGGTGAATTAGTCACATTTAACAAATAATGTTATTTAAATAAGATTTAAACAATTATTCTTTAGAAAATAACAAGATAAATAATGATTTATCTAATTAATTTCTTTGTTTTGGGTTAAATATAACCAGAAATATTAATTAAAATACTATTTAACTAATTATTTCTTGAGGAAAATCAAACAAATATATATTTATTTAATATTTCCTTATGGGGTTTCCTGTTTAGACCATAAACAACTTAATAAAGGTGATTTACTAAGTTATTTTCATAGTGAAACAATTTTACTTGGAATAAAATTGGTCTTACATGATGTACTTGGGTCCATCTAATGATCATAGGTTAGATGACCAAAAATTGGTGTAACAATCCCAGTTTCATTTTTCTTTGTTGTAAGAATAAAGCCAAGACAAAAATTGCTTATTGCTAAAAATATGGGAAAGGGGAAATGTTTTAAAGGTTTGGTTGCGATGTTATCTTGACATACCTATGTCAAACATTATCCTATGTCTTGATGCTAAATTCATTGTATGCCTAAAAACCCCCAAACCTAGATTATTCTCTTTTATCTTAAGTCCTACCATATCCTGACGCTCATTCAAAAACCTGGCCCCACCATGCCATCACCTCGTCACATCGTGCACTAAAAAACCTCCACCTTACCCTCCATCTCCACTCTTCACCCCACATTTGATGGCCCTCACTCCATTTCGACCCCCCCTCAGTCGTCGGACGTTAAAAAAGGGGGGGGGGGTACGAAATGGTTTGTATATATTACTACCCACTCTGCTATGTGGCACGATCATGTGATTTTTCACCCTCCCCCCGCTCCATTAGTGATTACCACCTTCGAACCCTCAGAAAAGCGGTTTCCACCGTCAATCAAACCACTACAACCGTGTGACCATTACCGATGATGGTGCACCACATCTTCCCTCATCTGTCTGCTCCGCCTATCACATCCCCTTCCTCCAACAACCCTTTGCGCCATGAATGGTTGGGCCGTTATCCAATGTACCGGTGCCAACTCAACGGACACCCCCAATTACATATTAAAGCCAAAATTCGTCATTGCAGCAGAGTTTGCCATGCTAATACTCTTGAATTACTACATGTGTTGGATTCCTGGATATCTAAAAAGAAATCATGGACTAGCCACTGTTGCTAAAGGGTTATTTTTCATCAAAGGGAATATAATCAATGCTCTGTGAACCTGATTATAGTTCTCATTTTGACTGATTCAGTTCCGATCTCAATCCCCTTCGGTCATACCCCTTCCCCAATGCTAATCTATACCCACAGATTGGAGATACATAAGTACATGAACCAAGAAGAATGGGTAGGAGACACACTCCAGGAGGTAGAAGAGTAGGTCCTCTCTACTTTAGGAATTCAAACACCAATTCCACAAGAAAGGAAATTTGCAAGATTTCAAAATGAAAAGGGAAAGGAGACTAAAAAGGAGATAGGAAGCAAGAGGACCAGGGAGGATCAAACAGACATGGAAATTGATTCATCCACTAAATAATTCAAAATGAAATACAGGAAGAGGGCCAGAATCCACATGATCCTTGACCAAGGCAGTGAGAAGGACCAACAAATGGTCATCACAATCATAGATTCAACAAGTTCATCTCCAACAGGTGGCCAAACAATTTTCTCAACATCATTTGCCACTGTGCCTTTCCAACAGCAGAATGTGCAGACTCCAACCTCTACGTCCAATACGTAGAAAAAGGAGGATGATATATATGACACATTCAGGGAGATCAAAATAAGGAATGAGGTTTTAAATACCAACACATATAATCAATTTTGGAAACAAACAAGCAGCTCCCAGAGTAGACTTAATTTGCAACCAGAAATCTCCTCACGCCATCAGTTCTAACCTCCTCTGCGTGCAGAATTTTTTTTTCTCGTTAAATCCAGATGGACTAAGCCCACACGTGATTATGCCTCCCTCTTAGATTGAAGATAGTAGTGCAGAAAAAAATAGCACAACAGTTATCCACGTAAACCCCATTGTAACTTCAGATGATTTCATTAAAAAGGTCGACACCCCTTCAATACAGGACACCCGCTCCGTTCTCTCCAATATGCCCAGAAACTGCGCCTCGACCTCTCGTAGCCTCCAACCGGTAGACCCCTCCTCTACATATGATCTCAACATCTTCCCGACGATACCTCTCCCATACCCACACAATTCAAACACTGAAATTATTAACAACGTGGCTAATCACCCATATGCACAGAACGATGTCAACCTGATGAGTTCCGTTGACTCGAAGTCTGTCCCTCCCTTGCAGACAGGTCCATTTGTAGACAATAACATAAAGAATGTACATGTAGATCCGTTGAAGAATTCAACTGATATTACCTCAGCAATTAATGCCCACGCAAATCCAGCATTAAACAGTGTCAATGTTCTGGTCAAAAAAACTAACATCTCGGTAACAGAAATCCCCCGCCCCTTTATCTCCAATACGCCCACCATCTCCGACTCGGTCTCTCTTAGCTCTCAACCGAGAAACCTCACCTCTCATTCTGTCGAACCTATAGTCTTCGAAAACAGTAACCAATCCCTCAATGACCTGTACAATAAGAGTTTCAATAATCCCACTATGATAAATCTGTCCACCTTCAACTTAGACCAGGCTTCTTTGTCCCTTCTCCAGAAAGGGCTAAAATTTTCCATTACCTCTAATAAAATTCCTGTCGAAAATATAATTAGCAACATATAAATTGCCATAAGAGATCTTAACCTTATCGAAACCGAAGAAATAAGACAAGAAACTGTTAAAATCCTAAAAAATTCCAAGCCACCTCCGTGTAACTTATCCAAAGAAGAAAAACTTTCTCTAAAAAACCTAAAAAAAAATAAAATTATAATCATTCTGAAAACAGATAAGGGTAATGCAACATTAATTATGGACAGGGTTGAATATGATAAGAAAATGGAAGATCATCTAAACAATAGTGGTTGCTACAAAATTCTGAAGAAAGATCCTAGTGCTAAAATTATTAAGGAAGTTACCAAAAAAATAAAAGACTCTTCTCTTGACACCATCATAAAAAAAAGAATCACCCCCTCTATCTCCATCACCCCTAGAATATATGGTGCTCCCAAGGTTCACAAAGCAGGCATCCCCCTTAGACCCATAGTCAACACCATTGGTTCACCTACCTACCTTCTCTCTCAATACCTTGCTAAAAAACTTCGCCCCTTGCCGGAAACACCTCGTCACACATCAAAGACTCTATTTCCTTTGTTCAATGGACAAAAAACCTTGACATGCAAGACGACAATCTCATGGTAAGTTTTGACATTGTCTCCCTTTACACCATGATTCCTATAGATGAAGCCATCAACATTTTAAAAACTATCACAGATAGTGAGACCATAGACCTCTTAAAATTATGTGTAAAATATTCCTTCTTCAGCTTCAACGGAATTATTTATGAACAAACTCATGGGGTAGCTATGGGCTCACCTCTGTCTCCTATTATTTCCAACATATACATGGAACATTTTGAGCAAATTGCCCTCAAATCCTTTCCTTTCACCCCTGAAGAATGGAAAAGATATGTAGATGATATCTTTGCTAAATGGACCCATGGTATATTAAAATTAAATGATTTCTTAGCTCACATTAATAGTCTCTTGAGTCACATCAAATTTACCATTGAAATTGAAAAAGACAACCAATTACCTTTCCTAGACATCCTTCTTACAAAAAAAAAGGTAAACTCAGCACCAATGTTTATAGAAAGAAGAGGCACACAGATAGATACCTTCATGTTGACTCACCTCACCACCCTAATAAAAAAATTGGCATCATAAAAACCCTAACAACTAGGGCATCCGGAATTGGAGACTCCCACCACCTATAACATGAGATAAACCATCTTCGCCATGTCTTTCAACTAAATGGATATAATAAACATGTCATCAACAAAACCATACACCAAACCCTTTAATAAGAATAACTTAAAAAGAGCCTTTGACATCCCTAAAATCTCTTTACCGTACATAAAAGGAACAATTGATAAAATATCTAAAGTTCTTAACAAACATAACATTAAGATTGCCTTCACCCCCCCAATACTATTTTAAATATGGTAGACTCTGCTAAGGACCCTATAAATCCTAGGCTACAAAAAGGAGTTTACATTATACCTTGCTCTTGTGGCAAAGAATACATTGGTGAAACAGGTAGATCCCTTAGCATTAGACTAAAAGAATATGCTGCGGACTTATCTCACAACAGAACAACCAAATCTTCCTTGGCAGAGCATGCCTTCTCATCCTCACATTACATACGTATGGAGGATGCCAAACTTGTCTCTAAAGAGGACCATTACCTAAAGAGGAAAATCAAAGAAGCCTTAGAAATTGAAAAAATAAAAAACAACATAAACCGTGATGATGGTCCTATTATTAGAGACACTTGGAAACCCTTAATACACCAAAACCTCTTAAAGACACGAAATCTATTTATAACTTGAAGTTTAAAATAAATAAATAAATAAAAATTGAGTTAATAAAAATCAAATTAAAATATATAAATAAATATATACAACAAATTTTCAATCAAAGAATTAAAATTATAAATAAAGAAGTTAATTAAATTAAAACAAAATCAAATAAAAAAAAACAAAAAAAAAATGAAAATTAAATAAATAAATGAGTTAATAAAAATAAAATATAATAAAAATAAAAATAATTAATTGATGACATGAATTATTTAAAATATATTGAATTAAATTAAAACAAAAGAAAATAGTAAATTATTTAATTATATAAATTAGTTTAAAATAATTTAGATTATAGTAAAAACAAAATAAAATTAGTAGTTTAATTAATTATATATATTAAGTTAACAATAACTTATTTCTTTTAAATAAATTCATAATTTCGCATAATTTCAAATAAATTATATTTTAATTAAATTAAAATTTGGTCTAAACTAAAAACATCATTCAAACCAACCTTTATACATATCCTCTTAAGTCACTATTTATTCCTCCATTCTTTAGCCCTATTTCTTTCAACATTTCAAAGAAAATTTGATGCCTACTCCTAATGATGGACTCACTTAAGAAGTCCGAAACATTGGGTTATTAGAAAAACTCAAAAACAGGTTATTCCTCTCTTCTAAAATCTATTTCACCTGTATGGATTCTCTTTTTAATAGACTTCTATCATCCTTTGAATCTAAGAAGGGAAGAATTAATATGGCACTCTTAGAAGCACACATTCCTTAGCCAAAGGGTGCAACAGACTAAAAGAAGACCCCTTTTGAGTTTGACACAAGGAAATTCATCCAATATACCAAATGCAGATGCATAAGCAGACAAGAGAAATGATCTCCTCCACACTAACTAGTACATCCATGAGCCTCTCAAAACTACAGGTGACATTGTCCAACACACATTCATAGTTGAAGGTTGAAAATATCTCCTCCATGGCCAAAGACACAAGGATAAAAACTCTAGAGGATTTAGTAATGCAACTTGGGTACAATCCATCAAACATAGTGGTGGCAGAAGCACTTATGAGGAAGAAGAATACAAATATATCTTCTTTGATGAGATAGCTTAAGATGACAGTGATAGAAGACCCTATGGAGGAGATAGAAGCAACTGAAACATAGAAGGAAAAAATGCTACAACTGATTGTTGAGAAAATAGAACAAATTAAGAAAATGGAGAGTGACATGGAGAAAATGATAACAAGAATGAAATAAGAGATGCAGTGAAGGAAGTAGCAAAATAAGAAGATAAGGCCATGATTCCCATACAAGCAGTTCCTCTCACAGTGATTCCAGCATCCACAACATATACAAGCACATCAGGAGAAGGCACTCAGAATCTAGCTAAGGCAATGCAGAACATTCCTTACAGACAACAGGAATTAAGAAGCTGCGAGATCAACTCAGGGACCTACGAGAGAAGTTCAAAAGGAAGGATTCATAACATGCCATAGAGTGGCAGATTAGAAAAAAGTTAAATGAAAGTTTGCAGAAGTCCCTTCAGGAGTACTCAATTGGAAGTATGGTAGGCTAAACAAATTATATGGTTGGATATAATTCGATATGTGAATGATATATGGCCATCAATTCAGATGATTTTTTAATAGAGGGATCTAATTGATTAAGTGAAAGTTTCCATTGAGAAAACAAATGAGGAACTTGGGGATAGTACCCAAACCACCAATAACATCATCATATTCCTGAATTCTAAAAGCAGTCATGAACTGGAGCAACTGGAATTGGAAGACAGAACAACCAATATACTCTAGGTAAAAAAGGTGTTGAATAAAAAGTGTCTAGTTACCCAACTAGAAGAAAGATGCCATCAGCTAGAGATAGGAGTAAGTAGATTTTTCAATATGATTGATCCATTGAACAAAAGGGGAATGCCTTCCTTGTTTGTTATTAATGATAAGCTGATGCCTAGGAATAATTATTCAAAAGGGCTCAAAGATATTTCAAAGGACACATCCAAGCTCACAAATATGAACACTATGATTGGGAAATAATTTTATGAAGTTATCAGCAATGATGTCTTCATATAGCATGAGATCAAGCACATTTTTCAGTTAAGGCCAACGTTTCTGAAGTACATCAAGATTGATGAAGTCTCCAAAAATTTGAATAGAAATAATATTTTTTCTCCAGAGAGTTGGGAGAATTTATGTATACCCCTGGGAGGATGACAACTTGACACAATGAAAAAGTAGGCATCTCAGTGAATTGTTAGTATCGACAGATCCAATGTATCCGAACAACTCAACATTATCAAATTTTCCAGCACAGCATCCCGCTATAGCACTAGATAATGGCTTCACAAGGATGCTAGACATCTGTTAAGAGGGTCATTACTCAAAATGAGGATTCCAAAGTGAATTTAGACATCTATTAAAAAACTGTCACAACGCATCCATAAAGGAGACACACAAGCCAAGTTTTAGTTACTTTTGTAGTAAACGAACTGATTGCCCTTATGATAACGACAATCAGGTGCAAGTAGTTTAAATTTATCTTTTCATTCAGTAATAGGGGTTGGAACCTGGTATTGTAAGCACTTTTCATTGTGAGTAATTGTAATTTCTCAAGCTAGAGCATCAATAAAGAGATTAATTTGCAAGATTCATGTGTTGTGTCATCCTGGTGATGTTTTTCCTTGTTCATGTTTAATGTCTTTACACTAAAATCTTTTCATGTACACCATTTAAATTCTAATTGTTCAACAACAAGGTTAGATTAATATTTAATGTTCAGAGTACCTTAATTCTAACTGTCTTTACAATTTCCATGTTTTCTTCTAATGTATGGTTTAAGAATTCTTAGTTTCTCTTAAGTCATTACTAAAATCACCTCTCTCCATCTCATAATTCCATTCATTTATAAACACCAGTATTCACAACTACCTTAACTTTCTTATGCTCTGGTACTTGATTCCTATACCTAGCCTATTTTGACTCCGTAGCCCAATGGAAATTGTTTAGAGAAAACCCCTTATATATGACCATGAATAATCAAACAAATGACCCTCACAGTCAATTGAACTAGCCTAATATCAGAAAACTTAAACAAATCCAAATATTATATAGAGATCCCTCTCTGAGTCTAGGAGTGCTAGATCACAGGCTTCAAGCGGTTTTTATGTTGTGCTTTATAGTTTAGTATAACCAATCTTATAAATTATAGAGTGATAACATATTGGCGACCGTACTGGGGACTGACTGGAAATTTTCAATTTTCATCCAAATTCAGAAAACCCCAGCTAAAAAAAATTCTATGATACAACTTTATTTTAAAGATTGGTTCCTTATAGACTTAAATAAGTAGTTTGTTTGTGATTTTGAGTCGAAGTTTTGCTCCCAAAAGAATATCCACCAGATCCCATCCAGATCCGAATCCTCCTCCTATCATAGATAATCTTAAGAAAATTTTGAGTACATCTCCTAGAATGGAAAGTCCAACCTGTAGCAGAGTTCTTCCCAGATCTAACTCCTTACCTGATCACTTTGTCACTTTGCAAGACATTCAATTTAATTTTCATTTTGAACAAGTTCTATTGTGGATCAAACCTTAGAGTTGGACTGAATTTACAATTTTTGATCCATCCATATTTCATATCTCTACCTTTCCACCTTCACCCACCGTTCATCTCCCTCCACCACCTCCATCAATCATGGCAACCATATATGCCTCATTGATGCTGCCAGTACCTTTACCTCCCATGCCCTAGGATTACCAATCCAAGATTTTACAGTTTGATGGCACTAGTCCTATGACTACTCAACAACACATAGATAAAATGAATGATTGTTTTGACCTGCAAGAAAGTGATGATGACAGTGTCAAATTGCAGATGTTTTCCCAGAGTTTAGGGGGTGAAGTCAGGAAATGGTTTAAAATTTTAACTGTTAAAAGTATCCATGATCTCCCTTCTTTTAACCAAACATTTGTCAACATATGGGAGGTCAAGAAAAATCCACTGCAGATTTTATCAAAATACGAAACTATTAAGGGATATCCTAAAGAGAGTGTGCAAGACTAATGTACTATATTTAACAACTTATATAACACACTCCCTGCTAATATGATACCACCCCAAGCGATAGTTCTACTTAAATTCCCAGATGGATTTGACCTAGACATGGCCTATCAGCTTAGGGAAAGAGACTCATCAACCTTAGAGGAAATGCAAAAGGATATTGTGAGTGTTGAAGCTAATTTATTAGCTAAAAGGGCTAGAATGAGACTGAGAGAAGAGTAAAAATAAGAGAGGAACCTATAGCTTCTACATCCGATGCCAAAACTGAAAATTTGGTAAGGACTATGGAAAGGATGATGAAGAGGATGATTTTGAATGAAAGAGAAATACCCAGAGAAAATGAACTAACACCCCAAAACAGAAATCAAAACCCAAGAAGAAACTCTCCACAAATTAGAAAAAGAGAGCAAAGAGGTCTTGATCAACAGATTACGCCTTTGTTCCAAGAAAAATATGTTGATGATGATGAAGGGACAGTGGAGGAAATTGAGGAAAGTCATATAAATTTGATGGGGATTAATGAAGATGACCGTGTTTTTCTCACTGAAGAAGAGAAAGACTTGTTTTCACTAGCCCAAGTAGACCTTGGACTCGAAGAATCTAATGACTACAAACTGGGTTTTGAGAATGCCATTATGGAGGTCCACAGAAAATACAACTTAAGGAGCAAGAAGAATGTGGATAAGTCAAATAAAAGGGATTCAGAAAACTCTACCAAGAAAGTATCTGAATTTAAGTTCAAGAAAACAACAGAAAACACAAATAAAAATTTGAATAACCCTGAAAAGAAAAACATAGGGAACAGTACCAAGAAAGTAGTAGATATTCCAACCAGAAATACTCAGACATACATTCCTAGTACAAGAAAACAAAATGAAGCTACCCAAAGAATAGAGGCTGAAAGGATTGATCTATCAAACCCACTGAGAAATTAAACTCCTTTCAATATTAAGAGTGAACTTGTGAAGGTAAAGATTTTTATCCCTCTCACTGAATTGATCAACAAAAATGTCTACAAATATTAGGTCCTGAAGGTGTTAAATTTAGGAGAGATCACCAATACTGTCAATTTAAGTGATCACCAACCTCAACTTTTTTTTGGGCCAGAGGTCGATGGAAGACCACATGAAGGGTGGGGGTTCCTCCTTTTTATGTCAGCTTAAATTTTCATGACAAGAGACTTCATAATGCCATGTTGGATTTGGGCGCATCACACAACCTAATGCCCCAGGCTGTCGTGGAGAAACATGGCCTCGAAATCACTAGACCTTATAGATATTTATACTCTTTCGATTCTAGAAAATTTAAGTGCCTAGGTCCGATTAAAGATCTTTGTGTCACTATAGCTCAAATAATTGCAAAGAGTTTTGTGATGGATATCTCTATGTCTGACATTCCCCATAGATATGGAATGCTTTTATCTCGCTCATGGGGAGAAAAATTACAAGGGACACTGCAACTGGACATGACATATGCTACCATTCTAGTGTTTGGCCAATCCAAGAGACTTTATATGGAAACACTAATGAAGTACATGGTGAGTAGCCAAGAGAAGCCCCAAAATTACCCTCTGTACTCTATTCACACTAACCATGATTCTTTAATTTTGTATAATGATGGAATCATTGATTCATAGGTTTCCCAGGCAAAAAATGATCACGCAGAAAATACCAACAGTAAAATACCAACAAAACAACTATATATAGCCAATGAACCGCTTTGGAACATGTTTTTTGATGGCTCATGTGGCCAAACAGGCTTAGCGGCAGGCATCTGGGTGTATAATACAAGAAACAATAGTGCACAGGTTCATTCATACAAATTAATTTTTCAATGCACCAACAACATTGCAGAATATGAATCTTTGCTTTTTGGACTACAAATGTTGAAAAAATTAGGAGAAAAAAGGATCTTTGTACATGGGGATTTCGATTTGGTCATAAAAAGGGTTAAAGGACGGTAGGAAGCCAAACACCCTAGACTGAGAGCTTATAGCAATGTTGTCCTTGATTTCTTAAGAACCTTTGAGGAATATCATTTGGTAGTAATTCTGATGCAGGAGCATGAGGCTTCTAGATAAAATACTTCAATTTTTGTTCCAAAAACACAAAAAAAAAAATTACAAGCAAAGGAGTAGGTTCCTTTAGCTGCCAATTTACAGTTTTAGTAGATAGGATTCTGAACTATTACTTAGGGATTTGGGTTTCTTATAATTGATTCAATGTATTTAGATTAGTTGATATTTTTAGGAGAATATCATGCAGTAGGATTTTATCCAAAATTGGACAAATTCGATCCCTTTGACTTGGATCTGAATGTTTGTATGAAAAATATATTTATATGTGAGTTTGGAATGCGTGAATGGGGATTTTTGGCCGTAGAAAGTTTGATTTGCAGGAATTGATATCTCTGTGTGTGAATGTAAAATCCTGGAGGGTTCTACTTATCCTTTGAAATTCCTAAGTTTAGCTTGATTTACAGTTGGGTGCTATGTGTGCTAAATCATATGAAATCTATGTGCTTTCATTTAAGTTTGCAACCATTGTGAAGTTTTAGATATTCTAGTTGTATTATTAAATTACAAAGATCAGTTGTGATGTTCCATGAAAACAGTGGATTTCATAGAAATAAGTTAGAGGAAATGTTAATCTGGAAGAAGTAATAAAGAAATGATAGCATATTCACAAATAAATCCAATTGGAATCACAGCCATCCAATCTGCGATTCGAAGGTAATCTCGTAAGTTACTGTTTGAAGTTTAACATTTAAATTGGACCCAATACTTTTATTAAACAGATCTTTGAATTCCAAAGATCGTGACCATTCAATTGGTGAGAGATCTAATGAATATCACATTTGAACATGCACAGAGTTTAAGGTGAAATATGGATGCGATAGTTTTATGGGACAGGTGTTAATAAGTGTTGAAGTCCGTCGGTAAAGAGAGTTAATAGAAAAAATTACGTTAATCAGTTTTGATTTGTGGTTCCACCAATTATGAAAAGGTTGTGAACTAATTTTTAATGCATTTTGAATTCCATGTAACAAAGTTTGGAAGTTGATGGCTGATACTCCAAAGGAAAATTGAGAAGAAGTTCGACCCGAACTCGAAGCAATAGTTTTGAAATTTGAAAGCTTATCATTAACACCTGCAAAAATCCCACCATTAGTGGTATCAGAGCAAGCTTTAGATACTGAGCAAGATCTCAAAGATCAGGAAAAGAAATTTAACATGGCTTACAGAATTGGAAGAGGAGGTGATGTTGGTTGAAGAAGAGGAAGACCAAGTGCAAATGCTGAAGTGTTGGAAGTTATGAAACATATGAAAGATAGATTAGAAGTAATGGAAACTGAAAATGAAAGAGATGTAGATGCCGGATATGTCATTGAGCCTAAAGTTGAATCTATAGAAGAGGGAGAACCTACAGAAGTTATTCCTAAAATGAGATTTTTTAAATCAGTGTTGGGATCCACATCTAAACCCAAACTTGAAGTTTCGGTTTTTACAGTAGGCTTAAACCAAGAGGAATTGATCGATTGGGTTAATGACATGGATAAGTAATTTGATTATTAAGAAATGGGAGAAGGAAAAAGAGTGAAATTTGTTGTCACAAAATTGAAAGGACATGTAGCACTTTGGTGGGATGGATGTTGGCTTGAGAGGTCCTGACCTAGGTTTAGTGTGCAAGGTTTGCCAACAAACCCCTACACTACTGGCCCTTTCAGTAGTGACCTGCTTGCACAAGTCAAAGTCTCACCCAAAGTAATATGGGTGGGTGCTGGAACCAGGTTTCCGAACCTTGAGAAAGGATGCCTAAGGCAAGCAACGCTGCACTAGGTCCTGTAATTCCTTGTTCTGCGTAGGGTTAATTAAGTCCCTACTCGCATCCACGTGCAATAGATCTATGATTATATGCTTTTATGATAGCAACACAGTAATACATAAATAGAACGGAATAGATCTAGATCCAAAAACACACTTACGCAGAGATTTGTAGCTTAAAGATAGAAAAATCACAACACAGAAATTACCAGAAATTCGCATAAAAGTACTCACAGATTCAGTCTCTATCAATCTTCCTTATTCATTCATTCATCAATTCTTCCTTACAATTCCCTTCCCAACCTGCGCACACAGCAGCAGGGTCCGCACACAGCTAGACTTGGATCTTTGCACACACAACCAGTAGTAGTCCTTTCCCCAAACCCAAACAGATAGCTTAAACCACAAATCGCATCAATAGCTCATCATTTCTTGTCCTTTACAATACAAAATTATCCTCTATTTATAACAATCTAGCCTATAATTTCCTATGGTCCACAAACTATGGTTTTCGGATCCCTGGTTTACCCTTTTACCCATTACAATGCGTTCGAGGCTTTGACCCACCCCAAAACCTTTGTGCTAGACTAAATCTAATCAAACATATTCAAAATGGACTAGTTTCGTAGATTTTTAGGAGACCCTGTTCCAATAGTCCCCCAACACAATGTTGTGACTCGTCTCGAGTCACTGGAGTGGTGCGGCTTCGATCTGCGCACGCAAGGTATCAAGAGTGTGGATAAACGGAGGAAGCACTCCCTGACTCTGGGCAGCAGCTCACTATGCAATGTTGACAAGTGTCAGAGAGGTGGGGCCGTCAAGAGCTGCGATAACTCATTCTAGCAGTTGGTGGAGGTCCGCAATGGATGACTGAGCATCTTGGGTGAGCTGGAATGTGGTGTCGGCCCATGGTTTCAGCCGCTTTAGGACAATATTCTTGCTATGGCGAAGGTCCTCAATCTTGTCCGTGATGGCTAGACGTTGCACAACGATGTTGGAGGGTGAGGAAGTGTTGACTCGATCCAGAGCAGCCTCTGCCTACCGTAATTCCTTCTAGATATGCTGAAGCATAGAATGGTGCTGGACTACTGTCCATAGTTGTGTAGCTGTTTCAACCAATTGTGCACCCTACGTAAGCTGCTCCTAAATAATCTGCGTTGCATCTATGACCAATGCAATTCGTTGCGCCCCTACTTCCAGAGGTATGCCATACTGTTGTTGCATATTTTTTTCCCAATGGCGAACCTCTTGCAACTCTTTGGTGTATAGTCCTTGTAGCACTATGCTAGATAGCTGCGTCAAATCCAATTGGATGTCCCCAGTATCTATATCATGATTGTAAACTATGGTAGTGCGAGGAAGTGGACAAACATTGCTTCTGCTAGGCAGTATTCTGGCGTTGCGGAGAAGTCACAGCATGTCCCTGTATCTCAACGTTCCTTCTTGGCACAAAAATAGTTGTGACCTGATTATGATGTTTCAGGTGGGGTACTGTGGTACTGATGTGTCCTCCTCTACTATATCATCACAGGCCCTCCGGCTAGATTCTGCTATTGTCCCTGGGGTGCAGAGGTCGATTATTCCTATTGCTCAGTACTGGTGCCTCTTCGTGCATGGTCCGCAGGAAATTTTTTTTCTGGAGGCTAGTGCTCAATCCGTTGATCACACTCATCAGTCCCAAGCCCTCTCAAGATGATTTCTATGGGTGCTGAGCAGCCCGGGAATGAATCCTTCAGCAGATTAGGGTCTGTCATCGCAACAAGAGAATGGGCATTCCAAGGACTATCAATGAGCGCAAAAAACCAGTAGGCAGATAACAGGAGCATATTGCAGAACCAATAAATAGCCTAGTGCGAAGTTATTCTACCACCCACACACTATCTGGAGCTATTTAATGGTGGAGTATCTCGTTCATGAAATGTACCATCGATCATGCAGATCAATCTTACCATAAATGGCTACATTGATGATCTACCACCTATTTTGCAGACATGGAAGGTTCTTTTCTTATCAAATTGGGATGTATTGACGGTTATCATTCATGCCTAAGGTCTCTTCCATGGAATTTCAGACTATGGATGGCGCCTGCGTGCTATTCACGTACCCTGAATTAAGGTCGATGCTAGGTTTTTCATGGCATGGTTCAGGTACCAAATCTGCAATTTGGCCACCAATATTCTCGAGCCCTGCGCTTCTCCCTTGGTTGGGGCATTCCTGTATGATAGGGCTGCATCATGCGTCCTCATGCTATCTGTTACTTGAACCGTTTGAAAATTCTTCGAATTGCACGTGGGTTCAGGCAGGTCTATAATCGAGCGCGTGCCTATGTCAGCGGTAACTAGGTGAGCCTATACGAGCAAGGTTTGTTCGCACCCTTGAGTGTTTTATGTTAGCAAGTATCTGCGTAGGTTTAATGATATCAAAGCCCATCTAGCAACTAGGGCCCCTAAGCGCAAGATAACCCTACTCCAATACTTCTCCTGAGTGAAGAATATCAGCCCTTGCGTAGGTGCTTCGCGTAGTGTTAGTGGCAGTGCTCCTAGCCTGTGTGCCGTGGGAATTTTAGTTTCAGCAATATTCTTACTATCACCTGCATCCTCATGGCAAGGCAGGTTTCTTTCCTTGGTAGAGATGCGTTGGAAATTCCTGGTGGTCTGAAGACATCGTAGCACCAAAATGTCATGCCACCGACCCTGCAAATTTTCCAGCTCCTCATCAGAGTTGGAAAAACATTCACTATCCTTTTCCCAGCAGAGCACGCCTTCATCCATGGGGTTAACCCGATCTTCATCCTGCGTAGTTAATTTATAAATGTGATCTATTTCCTCCTCCTCATAGGGTGGCTCTGTATACCGCGCGCCTTCTACTGGATCTAGTGGTACTATGACGCACGTACCTTTGCTTTCAAACACCATGCTGCGCTTCTTGAGATTGATGACACCCCCCATGTCTATAGCCCAGTCCAATCCAATGAGTGAAGGGTAGGGATCCACATCTTCCACAATTTCTATTAATTCAAAGTCAACTAGGACCCTTACCCCTGTGATGTCAACCATGAATTTTGGTAGCCTTTTTAGAGGAATGATATTTTGTTTATTTTTCATGTGTAGCTGGATGGTGGACCATTCTAATTTAGGCTCTCCCATCCATTGCCATGTCTTCTTTGGTAATGCATTCACATCCGATCCAAGATCTAAGATGACCTGATCCATTTTGTAGTCACCAATTTACGCAGTCAGCCGCATTTCTCTTCCAGTGTGTTTCTTATAGTTATATAGTTTGTGTACATCCTCAGTCCTAGGGATCAGATTGGGTTGAGATGTTCAGGTATTCAGTAGTGCCTGGAGACTTCCTATGGCCTGCGGGTTTCGTAGTAACTTCAGACATGCCTCTCAAAAAGGGCTCCGCTCCTTCTTCTATTTGGAGGTGCATCGGCTATTGCGTGGGGCCTGCTAGCAGTGCTTGTTCTTTGAAATTCCCTATTTCCTGAGGGGCAAGCTCCTCCTCTGCTCCCTAGGTGACCATCTCGCTGTGCATCATGAATTTTACACTTAGATTCGTATTCCTTAGCTTAATTTGAACTCTTTTAACGTTCTGCGTAGGGGTGGGCTATTTTTCCTGCATCTTGGCTATTAAAATTGGGCAATCCTCCACCACATGGTCCAACTGCCTACAATATTTGCAAGATGGCCTGGTGGGATTTGGGCATTCTCTGGTAAAGTGTCTTATTTCCCCATAGTTATAGCAGATTATTTGCCCACATCCTCGGACCGTGCTTCCTCCCTGACCTCCTCTTCCTCTGGCCGGTGATCCTCCGAAGTGTGCAGAAATTCTTAGTAGCACAGGGTCTGATTGTACCATATATAAGTTCCCATGATCCATCATTAAATCATAAGTATGACATTTCTTCTCATTGTGTCCTACTGATCAGCAAAATCTGCACCATTTTTGCTTCAGTTCTGGGACATACGCACCTAGCCAAGGGCAATGGTTCGTATCATGTAGTCTTGCTACACGAAAATCATCACACCATAGCACATGTCCACTTGACCCTGTTCATGACAGAATAGGTTCCCTACTTGCTCCTGGGCATACCGAACTAGGTCCTCCTGCTTGCATGTAATCCATTAGAAGAGGGCACTAATCCTTTGTGTGGCCAGACACCCAACATCGTATGTACCAAAGATCTGCGCAACCATCTTTTCCACGCTCCTTTTGCATGTTCTGTATTTCCATATGGATAGCCCCAATCTATTCCTGAATATGTTGTACCCCTGCTGACGTATCCTCTCAGGGGGTAGCTTCTAGTTTCATAGCGATTTCCACAGCTTTCTCCTGCGACTCAAAGGTCTGATGACTCATTGGCGTGCGCAGGTGAGGTAACAACATAGTGATGAACCATTTTGTCTACTAGCTATCATTATACTCGAATCCTCCTTCCATGATTTCCTTCTTCAATCGCTAATCAGCCGCCCATACTGACTCAGACGCACCTTGTTTGAAGTCCTTTACTTCTGCTACCAGGTGGGAATAAGATTTCAGCTTTTAGAACTGTTTCTTCAGAGTTTCTTTGATATCTTGAAGGGATGTGCTCCCGTTCTGGGAAATGTATCACATATATCAGTCCTCGAACACTAACGACAGTTGCACCCTCTTTACCGTGTAACTTGCCACATTATGCGTAGTCAAAACAGAGTCTGCAACGAACCAAAACCAGTCCATATCCTCATCTCCTACCCCCTTGAAGGTAGGTAGTTTTAGGTGCGTAGCCATATCACTGTCTAAGGGGGGTGGGGGTATGGGCGAATTCTTACCTTTGTGCGGCCTAGGTGGTGATGTAGCTGGGGGATCTTGCGCAACTGGTACTTGCAACAGATTATAGGTGGATATCCCTCCATCAAGGTTGGTCCAATAGTATTTACCACTGCGTGTTGCGCTCCCATCTAGATCCGAGGTCATTTAGTTAGTATGACTACACAGAATGCTCTTTTCGCACAGTAATATCTTAATCAACAATGGTATCGTCCTTAGAAATTTTCCTCGGAACCCCTTAAAGAATCGTCGTTCGGCCTCGGAGTATCAGACAAAATGATCAATGGCAAATTCCGTCACAAATCCTCCTAGCACACTATCCACCCAGTGATATACCGTGCGCGTGATAGTATTATCAGTCTTTTCCAGCTGCTAGATCAGTTATGGGGTCCACTAAGTGACTCGTTGGTCCTTCCAGCACTTCTGGAATTCTACAAGTCTGGCCAGCCACTCTTGGAGCTCAATCGAAAACGTCACAAATAATATTTCATAGCTCTCCATAAGGATATACCTATTTTTCCACCTTTCTGCTGTTAAATTCTCACTGTGATTTTCTTTTACTGCGAACTCCTGGATCTGAATTTTGAACTAGTACTCTATCTCTTTTCATTCAGGCTTCCAATATTCTCTTTTCATTACCCGATCCCTCTCTCAGACTCCTTCCGGTCCTGGCAAAGGAACTATTTGTTGGCTTGAGGGGTCATGACCTAGGTTTGGTCTACAAGGTTTTCCAACAAACCCCTATACTACTGGCCCTTTTGGCAGTGAACTCCTTGCACAAGTCAAAGTCTCACCCGAAGTAGTATGGGTGGGTGCTGGAGCCAAGTTTCCACACCCTGAGAAAGGATGGGTAAGGTAAGAAACACTACACTAGGTCCTATAATTTCTTGTTCTTTACAGGGTTAGTAAGACTCTACCCGCATCTACATGTGCTAGATATATGATTATATTCTTTCATGACAGTAACACAACAATACATAAATATAACAGAATAGATCTAGATCCAAAAACACACTTACACAGATATTCACAGCTTAAAGACAGAAAAATCACAACACAGCAATTACTAGCAATTTACACAAAAATACTCATAGATTCAGTCTCTATCAGTCTTCCTTATTCATTCATTCATCAATACTTCCTTACAATTCCCTTCCCAAACTACGCACACAGCAGCAAGGTCCGCACACAGCTGGACTTGGATCTCCGTGCACACAGCCAGCAGGAGTCCTTTCCCCAAACCCAAACAAATAGCTTAAACCACAAATCGCATCAATAGCTCATCATTTCTTGTCCTTTACAATACAAAATTCTCCTCTATTTATAAAAATATAGCCTAGACTTTCCTATGGTCCGCAAACCGTGGTTTTCAGACTCCTGGTTTACCTTTTTACCCATTACAATGCATTCAGGGCTTTGTCCCACCCCAAAACCCCTACACTAGACTAAATCTAACAAAAAATATTCAAAATGGACCAGTTTCGCAGCTTGTTAGGAGACCATGTTTCAATAATGGAGTGCAGGCAGAAAGAAGGAGACTTGGTAAGCAGCCAATAAAGAATTGGAATAGGACGGTGGAAAAGTTGAGAGGTAAGTTTTTACCAAGTGATTATCAACTTTAATTATTTAGACAGATGTAGAACCTTAGACAGAGATCAATGATAGTAAAAGAATATATGAAGGAATTTTATAAAGTGAGCATAACATTAGGACAAATTCAAGATACAACAGAGAATATTGCAAGATATATAAACAGTCTTAGAATGGAGATACAAGATGAGATAAGTCTATTGTCTCCTAAAATAGTGGAAGAGGCTTATCAAGTGGCCTTGAAGGCTGAAGAAAAACTCATAAGGAAGCAATCTGCCAGAATTTGAGGTACTTCCAAGGAAGAGGAAGTCAAGGTGGTAGAGGAAGATCTACAACACCTAGAGAAGGAGGTAGCAATAGCTCAAGTCCGCATACACCCACAGAAGGTGATGTAAGTGGCAGAAGGATTTTTTCCAGAGGAAGAGGAGGTAGAGGCAGAGGAAGAGAAATCAGATGTTATAGATGAAATAAGGTGCGATAGATAGCTTATGAATATCCAGAGAATGTGGGGACAAATTAGAGAAATGTAATTTTTTCTCAGAATGAAGAAGAAGCAAAAAAATTTCTAGAAGCAGCAAAAGTGCCAGAAGAAGAGAATATACTAGAGAAAGGAGAATCTTTGGTACTTAAAAATGTTCTATTAAAACCAACAAAATGAGTTGTTGAACCAGCATAGAGAAATTTTTTTTTTAGAAGTGTGTGAAAAGTTCAAAGAAAATTCTGTCAAATGGTAATTGATAGTGGCAACACTGATAATTTGGTCTCTATAGAAGTGGTGGAGAAATTGAAATTGAAGACAAAGAAACATCCAACATCCTACAAGGCGTCATGGCTTTAAAAAGGGCATCATCTGTTAGTGAATTAACAGTGTGAACTGGAATTCCAGTTGGGAAGCTACAAAGACAAAATTATGTGTGATGTGATGCCTATGGATGTATGTCACATATTGTTGGGTAGACCTTGGCAGTATGATAGAGGAGCTATGCATGATGGGAAAAATAACACATACAAGTTTTGTAAATATGGTGTCAATCATACATTGTTGCTTATAGAAGAAGAAGATGCGTCAAGAAGACCTAATCTGAAAGCTTTATTACCGAGTGGAAAATAATATCTGCAACATATTGAAGATAATGAGGTAAACTTTGCATTAATTTGCAAACCCAAGGTAGTTATTACTTCCACTAAAATTTCTGATTTACCAATTGAAAATCAAGAGATGATAGAAAATTACTGTGATATCATTGTAGATGATTTTCTGGATGAATTACCACCTATTAGAAATATCAGCCATCATATAGATTTGATTCCAGGAGCAAATTTTCCAAATAAAGCAGGATACAGGATCACTCCCATAGAAAATGACAAAATCAGGAAGCAGGTGCAGGAACTATTATATAAATAACTAATCAGAGAGATTTTGAGTCTGTGTGCAGTGCCAATAGTGTTGAGTCCAAACAAAGATGGACGCTGGAGAATGTGCATTGATTCAAGAGCAATCAACAAAATAAAAATCAGGTATATATTTCCTTTACCTAGAATTGAAGATTTGATGGGTTGTTTAAGTGGGAAAATATATTTTACAAAATTGGATTTAAAGAGTGGCTATCATCAAATTAGGATAAGGGAAGAAGATGAATGGAATACAACCTTTAAAACAAATGAAGGATTGTATGAATGGATGATAATGTCATTTGGATTATCAAATGCCCCTAGTACATTTATGAGGCTTATGAATGAAGTATTGAAGGAATCTATTGGTAAATTTGTAATAGTATATCTGGATGATATATTAATTTACAGCAAATCTAAAGAAGAACACACGAGACATCTGAATTATGTCTTAAGGAAGTTACATCAAGAAAAGCTGCAAGTAAATTTAAAAAAATGTTCATTCATGAAATAAGAATTGATATATTTAGGCTTTGTTGTTTCTATTGATGGATTGAAAATGGATCCAGAGAAGATAATGCAATCAAGAATGGCCTTCACCTAAGAGTGTTTTTGAGGTAAGAAGCTTCCATGGTCTTTCTAGTTTTTATACAAAATTCATAAGGAATTTTAGTAAGATCAATGCTCCTATTATTGATACTATAAATAAGGACAGACAACCATTTAGATGGACTGATGAAGCAGAGAAAAATTTCCAGTTGTTGAAACAAAAGATAACAAAAAAGGCCATCTTAGTTTTGCCTGATTTTAACAAACCTTTTCAAGTGAAATGTGATGCTAGTGGGGAAGCTATTGGAGTTGTGTTAAGTCAAGAATACATACATGTAGCTTATTTCAGTGAAAAACTTAATGAGACAAGAAGGAAATATTCTTCTTATGACAAGGAATTTTATGCAGTGGTGTAGTCATTAAAAAAATGGAGACATTACTTGATGTCTAAAGAGTTTGTGCTTTATTCAAACAATCATGCATTGCAGTACATTATGCAGCAGCCAAAAATAAATCAGAAACATGAAAAATGGGTAGAATATCTTCAAAGTTTCAATTTTTTATTGAAACATATAAATGGCCAAGAAAACAATGTGGTAGATGCCTTAAGTAGAAAAATAGTTTTAGTTCAATAAAGTCAAATTCAAGTGTTGGGTTTTGATTTTATTAAAGAATTGTATAAGAGAGATTTAGATTCTAAAGAGGAATTTGAACCATGCAATAATCATGTTTTGTTGGACATAAGCAAGTGTCTATATTTTTTCTTGCAAGAAGGTTTGCTATTTAAAAGAAATCAGTTGTGCATACCAAATTGTTCTGTGTGAGAAAAAATAATTAAGGATAAACATAGTGGTGGACTTGGTGGACACTTTGGTGCAGACAAGACTTATGAACAACTAAGTCATTTTTACTTTTGTCCAAAGATGAGATCTGAAGTGGATAAGCATGTGCAAAATTGTAAAGTTTGTTAATCTGCAAAAGGAAGGAGTCAAAACACAGGTTTTTATGTTCCATTACCTATTCCAGATAGACCTTGGATATGGTAAGTATGGATTTTGTTTTGGGTTTACCGAAAACACAAAGAGGGAATGATGCAATTTTATGTTGTAGTCGACAGATTTTCTAAAATGGCACATTTTATTCCATGTTATAAAACCAGTGATGCTACTCATGTTGCTAATTTTCTTTTCAAATAAATTGTAAGGTTGCATGGGTTACCTAAAAGCATTGTCTCTAATAGGGACACCAGATTTGTTGGTTATTTTTGGAGGACATTGTGGAAAAATATTGGTACTAAACTAAGTTTCAGCTTAGCTTATCACCCTCAGACTGAGGTGGTGAACAGAAGCTTAGGTAATATCTTGAGAAGTCTTGCAGGTGAACATCCTAAATAGTGGGATAAGATTTTCGCACAGGTTGAATATGCTTATAATGACTCTCCTAACAGGAGTATAGGGCAGAGTCCATTCCATATAGTTTATGGAATGAATCCAAGAGGAGTGTATGAACTAAGAAATTTGGGAAAACCAGAAATGAGAAGTGCTAAAGGAGAATATTTTTCTTCAGAAATTTGAGCAATACATGACCGGGTAAAATAGCAGCTACAGGACAGTAACATCAAGTACAAAAGAAGAGGAGATTTGAAGAAGAGAGAATTTAACTTTGAGGTTGGATATTTGATTCTAACACACCTGAGGAAGGAAATATTTCCAAAAAGAGCATATAATAAGTTGAAATTTAAGAAAATTGGACCATGTAGAGTATTTAGAATTTTTTTTGCAAATGCATATGAAATTGAACTACCCCCTGACATTGGAATATTTCCAATTTTCAATTTTGTTGATTTGTACAAGTATGAATGCAAAGACACAGATGATACAGCTGAAGGAAAATAAGAGATTGATTGGTTGAAACAGTTACCCATAGCAAAAACATTGCAGCCAGAGAAATTTTTAGACAAAATATTGTCTAAGAAGACAAGAGGATGAGAATATTTTCAGTATTTGGTCAAGTGGAAAGACCAACTAGTTGCAGAATCTACTTGGGTGACTGATACCATGCTACTGAAAATGGGTAGTTCTATAGAGAAGCTCATGGATAAGAGCCTATGAATAATTTTTTCCTCAGGGTCTGATGCAGGAGCATGAGGCTTCTAGATAAAAGGCTACAATTTGTATTCCAAAAACAAAAACAAAAAAAATGACAAGAAAAGGAGTGGGTTCCTTTAGCTGGAAATTTATAGTTTTAGTAGATAGGATTCTAAACTATTACTTAGGGATTTGGATTACTTATATTTGATTCAATGTATTTATTTTAGTTGATATTTTTAGGGAGAATATCGTACAGTATGATTTTATCCAAAATTAAACAAATTCAATCCCTTTGACTCGGATATGAATGTTTGTATGAACAGTATATTTATATGTAAGTTTGGAATGCGTGAATGGGGATTTTTGGCTGTAGAAAGTTTGATTTGAAAGAATTGATATCTCTGTGTGTGAATGTCAAATCCTAAAGGGTTCTACTTATCCTTCGAAATTTCTGAGTTTAGTTTGATTTCCAGTTGGGTGTTTTGTGTGCTAAATCATATGAAATCTGTGTGTTTTCATTTAAATTCACAACCACTATGAAGTTTTAGATAGTCCGGATGTATTATTAAATTACAGAGATCAGTTGTGATGTTCCACACAAACAGTGGATTTAAGAGAAATAAGTTAGCGGAAATGTTAATTTGGCGGAAGTAATTAATAAATGATAGCATATTCACAAATAAATCCAATTGGAATCGCAACTGTCCAATCTGTGATCTGGCGGTAATCGCATAAGTTAATGTTCGTAGTTTAAAATTTAAACTTGACCCGATACTTTTAATAAAAAAATATTTGAATTCCAAATATTGTGACCATTCAATTGGTGATACATCCGACGAATATGGCATTTGAACATGCGCAGAGTTAAAGGTGAAATATGGAGGTAATAGTTTTATGGGACGAGTGTTAATAAGTGTTGAAGTCCGTTGGTAAAGTAAGTTAAGAGAAAGCATTACGTTAATAATTTTTGATTTGTGGTTCCAACAATTATGAAAAGGTTGTGAACTAAGTTTTAATGCATTTTGAATTCCATGTAACAAAGTTTGGAAGTTGATGACTGATACTCCAAAGTAAAATCGTGAAGAAGTTCCACCTGAACTCGAAGAAGTAGTTTTGAAATTTGAAAGCTTATCATTAACACTTGCAAAAAGCCCACCAAATTCCCAGAAAGTAGAATGTCGTATCAAATGGCCTAGACTTTTCAGTAAGTACCTGTAAACTACCTCACCCAAAAAAAAAACATACAATTGAGGTCAAACATTGTCCTTTTGTTCTAGATAACATGACATACTGGTAATTTTTCAATAGTGAAAAAAAAAATCGAAAATTTCCTACAATTTAAAGATGAATTTGAAGAAACTAATGTGGATATAGATTGTGAGGAGGACAGTCTTACTGATGAATGAAGGACTGAGGAAAAAAAAACTACTATTATAGAAAGTGTTGTTCTAGATGTAAATACTGATGTAAATATTCTAGCTAACAACACTGTGCATAATAGTGATAATCAAAAATACCTGGAAAAAGAGGAATTTGAAATAATCCAACTGAAAGAAAATAATCTTCCTAGAGGGCTAGCCCCTTTAGAAGAATTATTTGACTTTAATTATGTGGCCAAAAAACCCAAAATATAACCAACTAAAACAAACATTGAGGAATCTAATATAGGAATAGAACAAAACCCCAAAATCATCAAACTGTCTAAATCTCTACCTACTATTACAAAGAAAAAATATATAGCCTTATTCAAAGAATTTATTGATGTGTTTGCATGGAGCTATGAGGACTTGAAGTCATATAATACCATCATCATTCAACATAAGGTTGCACTTAAATAAAATCAAAAGCCATTCAGACAGAAATTGTGAAGAATAAATCCTGTTTCAATTCCTTTAATTGAGAAGGAGATTAAAAATATGTATGAAGCAAAAATCTTAGTCCCACTTGGATACTTCAAATGGGTTTCCAATATTGTCCCAACTAGAAAGCAAATAGGTGAAGTTAGACTCTGCATTGACTTTAGAAATATTCATAAGGTATCTATTAAGGATAATTACCCATTACCTGAGATGGATCACATATTGCAAAGCATAGTGGGTTCCAGTAGGATATCTTTGTTAGATGGTTTCTTTGGTTACAATCAAGTGTTAGTACACCCTGATGACCAAGATAAGACAAATTTTACAACTCCTTGGGGGACTTTCATGTATGTGAAAATTCCCTTTGGATTAATGAATGATGGAGCTACCTTTAAAAGGGCCATGGAAATTGCATTTGCTAATAACATTGGCCACTTTATTGTGATTTATTTGGATGACATCACTGTGTTTTCTAAAATTGATGAAGAACTTTTAGCACACTTGACAAGAGTTTTTGAAAAATGAAGAAAATTTGGAGTTTCCCTGAATCCTAAGAAGACATTATTTGGATTAGAAGAGGGAAAAATGTTAGGTCATATTATCTCTAAGGATGGAATGAGAATTGACCCCAATAGAACTAAAGGAATATCAAAAATAAGCCATCCCTGAAATCTAAAAGAACTCCAATCCTTCATTGGTAAAATCAACTTCCTAAGGAAATTTATACCCAACTTAGCAAAAAGTTTAAGGAACATAACTAATATGCTCAAGAATGGATCAGGAATAAAATGGACCATTAAATAAAAATAGTCTTTTGATCTAGTCAAACTAGCATTGACAAAAGCCCCAATACTGATCAGTCCAGATTTCACTAATGATTTCATGATTTTTTCTTTCGCTTTTGAACATACTATTACTGTTGTTTTATTATAGAAAAACAGTGAAGGACAGGAGCAGTAAATAGCCTTTTTCGGCAAGGAATTAAGAGATGCATCTCTGAAATATAATATCATGGAAAAGTAGGCTTTTGCATTGGTTAAAGCATTGAAATATTATAGAGTCTATATTTTACATTCACATATCATTGTTTATGTTCCAAATGCAGTTGTAAAAGACATGTTAACACAAAATGGTCCTTATGGAAAAAGATGGAAATGGATTGCAGTGATCCTAAAATATGATTTGGAAATCAAGCCTACCAAGTTGATTAAAGGCCAAGAACTAGCTGAATTGATGGTAGAATATAATTTTTACACACTAGACATCATTTTGGTACATGCATTAGATGATCAAGAGGAACTGGTGACTCCATGATGAAGCATTCCTGAATTATTCATGGTATGCTGATATTTTGTATGTATTGTCAAATATAAATTCTCCTCCTGTTTTGTCTAAAACCAAGGCTAGATTTCTAAAACTTAATGCTATTAAATTTTGCATTTTGGACAATGTTTTATATGGGAAAGATCTTAGAGGTATTTTTCTTGAATGTTTGATGACGGATGATGCATATAGAGTAATGTAGGAGTTCCATAGAGGGGACTGTGGTGGCCATCCCTATTGGAAAACCACTACCAACAAGATCATGAGAGTTGGTTTTTATTGGCCCACCATTTTTGTAATGTTCCCAATTTTAGCCTCAAGCTAAAATGGAACATTATAGTTGCACATTTTATTTTTGTTTAATAAAATGGGGAAGGAGACACCTTAGCCCCTTTTAGATGAAGCAATAACACTCCCAATGTGAAAAGGGAGTGAATAAAGTAGCTGAAATAAACACCAAGGGTGTGAATGGAACCTAGCTCACTTGGATTAGTCATCTTTGACTAAAGTCAATAGCGCTACCTATAGAGGAGAAGCTTCCTAGAGAAGCTACGTAGTTTTTGAGGGAAGACATTCATGGGAGGGTGGAAACCATAGTTGGTGGGACCATGGTGGAGAAGAGTTCCATTTATTTATATGGAGGAGATGGAAACCCATTTTCGTTATGCTATGTTTTAGATTTTCAGGAAATGGTCTGCAAAAGCTTGCATCCCCGGGCTGTTTAGCAGGGTGATGGTGCCCTCGGGCACTAGGGTGTTCATGGTCGGGAATCCCTACCTGTTCATCAAGGAAGGATGAGGATTGAGCTACATTTCCTCAATCCAGCATTGGCCACAGCTACATTAATCTTCTACAACGTTATTTCTGCAGCAGAGAGGACGTTGTGTTGCTGGGTGTAGCAAGAGAGGAAGTCATGGAGTCTCTCTTGTCTAGTTTTCTTCAATGGAGGAAAGATCTGATCATTGGAGGAGCTGCAAGGAGGATTCCCAGGTATTTTTTTAGATCAGTGGGATGAGGCCACACTTCTCTCATCTCCCACTGCGCAGTCCATGAGAGAAACTGCGTTATTTTGGAGGAGGCAGTGAGAGGGGTTTCTGGAGCTGCAAGGAGGGTGTTTTTGAGACAAAGGGATCAACCCTTTGTTTTGAAGACATTATCAGAGGAGGGTAATCATATTTCAGATCAGCCATAGACTCATTCTTGTTCGGGTTCTGTTGCAGAGACAACACATTTGTCACATGTTGTATTTTCTCTGGCTTTTCTAGCAATCTTCCTAGATTGACTAGAAATCATGTATTTCAGCCCATTTCTCTGTTATTGGGCTTATTTATTGTATTCCTTCAGCCACATATGTATATATTCATATTCATCAACTTATGCCTTCATGTACACTACGCAGTTGCAGCTACTCTTGTATTTCACTGCTTATTCATTGGGGGTTTGCCCTTAAAGCTTGAGTGGCTAGTCCCTCATGATATTTCTTGTATTCTACTGCTGATATCATAATATAATTATGGCTGCAGTATTTTCCCTCTTATGGTGTATTTCAGTTAAGCAGTGTTACTGGTTATGTTCATGTATTGTTGTAGCTCACTCTTTGAGCATTGTTTTAGAGATCTAATTTGGGGAGACCTGAATAACCCATTTAGATGTATTTATTTAAGCTCATTTTCTGCAAGGGAGTTGTATATGAGTTATTCTAGGGCATACCAGTGTTGGTTTGTCTTACTTATGCAACATCTTCCTTATACACCGTCCTCAAGGACCCTGTAGCAGGATTTCTCGAGGTGGAATATTGTATATCCATAGGCAGAGTCTGAGAAGGGCCAACTAGCCTTAGGATTTCTCCCTTCTTTAGAAGGAGTCATATTCTATAAATTCCCCATCAGTAAATATCTAAAATGGACTTGGAGTGTCTCACCGAAGAAGGAAAAATGGAACATCTAAGATGTTCCTGATGGAGCAGCATGTTCTTGAAAAAGGGATATTACAGTGGTATCAAAGCATGATCTTGGCTCAGCCTATGCCCAAGATCTATTGCCATCAGCAAGAGAAGATTCTCTATCCAAGGAGAGGATATTGAAAGAGGAAACAAGGAAGAGGAATGAAGGAAGAGGAGGTTTCCCTTTTTCTTTTCCAGGCCATTGAGCACACCATTGAAGATCCACTGAAAGGGGAAAATTTTGGAGGAATTTTCTAAAAGGGTTTTTTTTTTTTAGACCAATCCTAGATATTTCATGGAGGGTGTGAGCATTCAGCCACACATGCAGATCCACAGCACAATAAATTTCCCATAGCTACTACAAGAACGTTGGATGGAAAGAGTCTAGGCCTTTGGAGGAGCAGCGCTGCAAACTCAAAGGTATGATTCATGATGATTGATTTCAGAGTTCTATTTCATGTTCTCATGAAAATGAGAGATCATATGTTGCAGTCACAAAGAGTTTTTCAAAGGGTATTGATGAAAACCAATGTGAAACATGGTGTGACAAATCTACAAACACTTTGCATGCATGGAGGGGAACCATGAAACAAAGATCATTCCATCTTTCTAGAGGGGGAGAAATCACAAGAATAACTTGCTAGAGGCAAGATCCCCATTGTATGAAGGGCACTCTTCCATTTGTGAGGGTGTGGTGGTATTTCTCTCTAGGGAAGGCCAAGGCCTCTCATTGAGGAAGAGACACACTCACATGTTGGTAGAGAGGAGGTGCATAGAAGAACCTACAGTGCTGCACCATTAGAAGAAGAAGAAGAGCAGAAGGATCAACATGAAGGGATGATCTACATTCACCCCTATCTATTTTCAGATATTTTATTCACATAGGAGAAGGACTGCACTACGCAATAGAGAGAGAGAGAGGGAGCTTTCATTCCTCTCATATATTCAGTCCACTTCCTATCTTGATGTCTCACTTTTGGAGGTTTTCCATCTAGAAGACCACTTGATCTAGAGATGATGAGAGGCATCTTGCTATTTGGTTCACAACTCATTGGATTCTAGAGGGGTGGATACATTAGGGGAGTCCACTACAATGCAGAGAGTTTGGGAATAAGAACATGGAGGAGGGATACACTCTCTCATTTTCAGTACCACCCATTCTCATCACTTCACTGCATAGACAGAGTTGTTGTATGGATGGAGGATAGCATCTTCATGATTCCGGATGACTACTGCATGGATTTGGTGAGAAAGAGGTCACTTCCTTTGGGGAATAAATCTTTCATGATTTGGAGTAGACGGAGGCCACTCATGCTTATATTGCCCAGGATCGAGAGATTCTTTGGAGGTGATAGTCTCTCATGGGAGGCTTAATTTTAGAGATCATCATTTCTTGAGCATGAGTAGCTGCTTAATAGGCATGGAAGCAACTTGGAGGATGACTTTGGCATGAGGGGATGTCAAGGTAGTAGGCAACAATGTGATGGGAGCACTTTATTGCAGATTAGCAGCGTTGTTTATGTGGAGGATTGATCCATGTTGGAGGACTCAGATTTTGGTTGAGAGGTCCCAGGATCTTGATGCATGCATGTTTTCTGGATGACCTTGATGGAGATGGAAGACACTTAGTGGATGATATGATCATCTATCATCATGGTAGACTCTTCTTGACTAGAGTTTCTAGTCTCAAGGAGAAACTTTTCATGCAGCACATGAGGACTTTCTAGCTGTGCATTTGGATGCATACCTTGCCTTGCTAGAGGATTTCACTTCATCATTCATCATGATCTTCATCAACATATGGACAGATTTATAGCCCGGTTTTTTTGGTGAGGTTGGCACAACCATTCCCTTACTCATTGGAGGAGAGGGAGAGCATTCATGTTGATCCATTTCAGCTCAAGAGCTCTAGTGCATGATGGAGGAGGTATAATGTCATATTTTGTATTGTACTTATTTTCATTGATTAAGGAGCATGATTTATCAAGGAGGCTTGTTCCTTCTTGAATTTTCATGAGGATGTACTTGCAGCTACTTGTAGCCTTGATTTTGGCTAATTTTATGATGGTTTGTGTGGAAAGCCACATGCTTCTTGGTGTGCACCTTTGGCACCAATGCGTATTTCATGTTTCATCTTATGAGGAGATGTTGTGGCAGAAAACAAGTGGCTAGTACATCACTTGTTAATTTTGGTTTTGAGGCAGGCCAAGGAAGCACTGCGCATTTCCATGAGTGGAACTTGAGACCACTCTCCGGTTGTCATTTGACAACTTATTTCTATTGCATATTCTCCTTATACATTTCTGATGTTGTATATTTATTGAGGACCATTATTTGGAGATTATTGTATGTAAAGCACATTGGGATCATGATTCTCCCTATTATACATGCTACATTTTGTAGGAGATACCATGGGCAAACCATGATTGCCACGTTGCTACTTGTATCTTCTTGTGGGAGGGACCACTTGGAGAATTTGCAGAGGCATTTCATGGCTAATTTTTATTGATGGGGTAGCTTGGGCCATTCTTGGAGGCCATCCTTTTCAGCCCAAAGATAGAGGTAGCCCCATGCACACTTCAATGGAGAGAGGGCCATCATGATAACACAAGCACACTCTCCATTCAGCCTCAACTCATTTCAGAAATCAGGGATGAGATTTTTGTTTGGATGATTGCATGGATGAGAGGATCATCATTGGGAGTAGGATTTTCCCATGCATATCATCACTCCTACCTTAAGGAGGCCTTAGCACAGCAGTAAGGATTCCACTACACCTTCTATCTTTCCATGAGGAGCATTTTTGTCAGCTTGCATACTTGGGAGAGAGCATTGGAGGACAGATTAATTGCAGCATATTTGAGCAGTGGTGGGACCATTGATGAGGAAGCCACAAGAGAAGAAGGGGGAGAAAATTTTTTTCTCTTCATGCAGTTGCTTGAGGGAAAGAAACATGTGGGAGGGGAGGACTATAATGTTCCCAATTTTATCCTCAAGCTAAAATAGAACTTTATAGTTACACATTTTATTTTTGTTTAATAAAATGGGGAAGAAGACACCTTAGCCCCTTTTAGATGAAGAAATAACACTCCTAATGTGAAAAGGGAGTAAATAGAGCAGCTGAAATAAACACCAAGGGCGTGAATGGAACCCATCTCACTTGGATTAGTAATCTTTGACTAAAGTCAACAACGCTGCCTATAGAGGAGAAGATTCCTAGAGAAGCTGTGCAGTTTTGGAGGGAAGACATTCATGCGAGGGTGGAAACCCTTATTTTTCGGACCATGGTGGAGAAGAGTTCCCTTTCTTTATATGGAGGAGATGGCAGCCCATTTTTTTTATGATATGTTTTAGATTTTCAGACAAAGGTCTGCAAAAGCTTGCATCCCCGGGCTGTTTAGCAGGGTGATGGTGCCCTCGGGCACTAGGATGTTCCCGGTCAGGAATCCCTACCTCTTCCTCAAGGAAGAATGAGGATTGAGCTACATTTCCTCAATCCCTCATTGGCCACAACTACATTCATCTTCTACAACGTTATTTCTACAGCATAGAGGACGTTGTGTTGTTAGGTGCAGCAAGAGAGGAACTCATGGAGTCTCTCTTGTCTAGTTTTCTTCAGTGGAGGAGTGATCTACTCATTGGAGGAGATGGAAGGCGAATTCCCAGGAAGTGTTTCAGATCAGTGGCATGAGGCCACACTTCTATCATCTCCCACTACGCATTCCATGAGAGAAACTACGTTATTTTGGAGGAGGAAGTGAGAAGGGTTTCTGGAGC
The DNA here is from genome assembly GCA_034641835.2 of Pinus albicaulis. Classification (NCBI taxonomy): domain Eukaryota; kingdom Viridiplantae; phylum Streptophyta; class Pinopsida; order Pinales; family Pinaceae; genus Pinus; species Pinus albicaulis. Next base: position 823,112,829 of record CM076582.1, on the reverse strand, counting down.
TACAAGGAGGGTGTTTTTGAGACAAAGGGATCAGCCCTTTGTTTTGAAGACATTATCAGAGGAGGGTAATCTGATTTCAGATCAGAAATATCTTCATTATTGTTTGGGTTCAGTTGCAGTGACAACACAGTTGTCACATTTTGTATTTTCTCCAGCATTTCTAGCAATCTTCCTAGATTGACTAGAAATCATGAATTTAAACCCATTTCTTTGTTATTGGGCTTATTTCTTGTATTCCTTCAGCCACATATGTATGTATTCATATTCAGCAGCTCATGCCTTCATGTACACTATGTAGTTGCATCTACTCCGGCATTTTGTGGAGTTGCAGCTACTCTTGTATTTCACTGCTTATTCATTGGGGGTTTTCTCTTAAAGCTTGAGTGGCTAGTCCCTCATGATATTTCTTGTATTTTACTGCTGATATCATAATATAATGATGGCTGTAGTATTTTCCCTCTTTTGGTGTATTTCAGTTAAGCAAATTTACTGGTTATGTTCATGTATTGTTGTAGCTCACTCTTTGAGCATTGTTTTAGAGATCTAGTTTGGGGAGACCTAAATAACCCATCTATATGCATTTCTTTAAGCTCATTTTTTGCAAGGGAGTTGTATATTATTTTTTCTAGGGCATCCCAATGGTGGTTTGTCTTACTTATGCAACAGATTCCTTATACAGCGTCCTCAAGGACCCTGTAGCAAGATTTCCCGAGGTGGAATATTGTATATCCATAGGCAAAGTATGAGAAGGGCCATCTAGCCTCAAGATTTCTCCCTTATTTAGGAGTCATATCCTATAAATTCCCCATCAGTCAATCTTTGAAATGGACTTGCAGTTTCTCACTGAAGAAGGGAAAATGGAACATCGAAGATGTTCCCGATGGAGCAGCATGTTATTGAAAAAGGGACATTACTCTTTTTCCTGATGTCCATAAGATGGTCACTTCTTTTCATAAATGTCAAATATTTGAATGAAAGTTAAAGTTATTTCCCTTACCCCTGAAACCTATTTATGTGGAAAGCCCTTTCCAGAAATGGGTAATAGACTTAATTGGTGAAATTCATCCCCCATACTCTTCCCAACATAAAGGGATCCTTACTACTACAGATTATTTCACCATATGGATAAAGGCCACCCCTTCTAGAAATTCCACTAACTTTTTCATTATAAAATTCCTAGAGACTGACATCCTCTCTAGATTTGGTTGCCCTAGAAAAATCATTACAGACAATGTTGTAACCTTTAGATCCAAAAAGATTCTTTAATTCTATCACAAGTATCATATAACATTGGGGAATTCAAAAACATATTACCCACAAGGTAATGGACTGGCTGAATCTTCAAATAAAATCCTAGTGAACATCATTAAAAATATCTGGAGGAGAGTAAGAAATCATGGCACAAGAAGTTGATAAATTTTCATTGGGATGATAGGCTCACCAACATGAACATAATTGGCATGTCTCCATACCAATTGGTTTATGGAATGGATGCAGTGTTTCCTTCTTCCTTGGGAATTCTAGTAATGAAGATAATACAAGAAGTCCAAGCTTAACCAAATGGCATTCAAAGGAGGATTAATGACACCATTCAGTTGTAGCAGTCCAAAGATGAATTTTACAACAAAACATAAGTAATTCAAGACAATATCAAAAATATCTTTGACAAGATAACCAAGGCCAATGCTTTCAATCTAGGTGACAAAGTTATGAAATTGGATTCCATAAGAGAGGATAAAGGCAAGCATGGAAAGTTTGATAATATTTGGCAAGGGCCATACATCATTCATTCTTTCAAGGGAAATAATGCTTATGTTCTCAAATAATTGGATGGTACAGAAGTATCTGTAGGTCCTGTCAATGGCAGGGTGTTAAAACATTATTTCCTCTAAAACGCAGGTTAAATTTTCACCATAGTAAATATCACAGTCTTACAATTTTGAATAATTCATTAGACAAGGTTGAAGCCCGAAGTGAAGGCCCTAAGCCTGGTCTGATGAGAAGATATAAAAATAGAAATGAAACCAGTTAGAGAAGAGAGGAAATCAGTTAAAATGTTGGAAAAATATGAGCATCCAAGGCTACTGCTCTCAAGTTCTTGACACTTGTTTTCAAGAAGCACCATCCGCAGCTAGAGCCACTGTTAGTACCCTATAAATTATAGGATCTCAAGGTGACTGGATACTTCACATTTCTTGCAAGGTTTTCATTATTGAAAGAATTTTCAAAATTAAAATGATTTAAAATAAAAATATGAAAAGAAAGAAAAATAGGGTATAAAAATAGAAAAGAGAAAAATAAAAAAACCCCAAAAATAAAGAAAATTGAAAGTGTTGCAACCTCAAATGCCACTAATCATTAGTTATGTTTGTCTAGTCATACATTTTAATCATGATTGTACATTGATTCAATTTCATTTGATAGGTTAGAGGATAAATATTTTCCAAACTGTTTAATCTTGGCTTATTAGTAGATAGGTAGAAAGTGGAATTGGCTCAACAATTTAAGTTGAGCCAATGACTGAAATAAGGATAGGTGTTAGGATATAAATTCAAAAGAAAAAGGATTTAAGGGTTTTCTAGTCCAAATGAACCCTAAAAAAGAATATAAAATGTTAGATGAGTAGCTATGGGCAGGTAGATAGGTTGAAGAGGAAGAATGGAAGGCCAATGTGAAGACTATTCTGCCAAGGTATAGCATCCCAGTTTCATTTTTCTTTGTTATAAGAAGAAATCCAAGACAGATATTTCTTATTTCTCAAAAGATGGGAAAGGGGCAATGTTTTAAAGGTTTGGTTGCGATGTCATCCAGACATACCTATGTCAAATGTTATCCTAAGTCCCGACGCTAAATTTGTTGTATGCCTAAAAACCCCCAAGCCCACATTATTCTCTTTTATCCTAAGTCCTACCAGATCCCGACGCTCATTCAAAAACCCGTCCCCACCATCCCATCACCCCGTCACATCGTGTGTGAAACAATCTACACCTTACCCTTCATCTCTACTCTTCACCCCACAGTCGCCAAAAATTAACAAAGGGGTGGGGGGTCCGAAATGGGCAGTATATATTACCAACCACTCTGCTACATGGTGCGACCACACATTTTCACACCCCCCCCCCTCGCTCCATTACCTCTTACCACCTTTGACCCCCTCCGAAAAGCAGTTTCTGCCACTAACCAAACCGCTAAAACCGTGTGACCATTACGAATGCCACTGTGCCACGTCCTTCATCACTTGTCCGCTCCACCTGTCACATCCCCATCCTCGAGCAGCTCGTTACAACATGAATGGTAAGTTTGTTATCCTACGGACCCACGCAAACTCAACGGTCACCCCCAATTCATGTTAAATCCAATATGCGCAGCTGCAATAGAGTTTTCCTTGCTGATACTATTGAATTACTACAGGTGTTGGATTCGGGGATATCTAAAGAGAAATAATATACTAGCCATTGTTGACGAATGGTTGTTGATCATCAAAGGAAAAATTATTAGCGCTCTGTGAACCTGATTATAGTTCTCATCTCCACCTATTCAGTTCTGATCCCGATCCCCTTCAGTCATACACCTTCCCCAATGCTGATCTATATCGTTTCCCCCTTCTTTGGTCTCATTTTTTTACAACCCATTCTTCATTGCATGTTGAGAAATAAAATAAAGAAAGTTAATCATGCCTCCCAAGGCATACCAAAAACCTTTCAATCCCATGGTCTATCCTCATTTAGACTTAGATCATATTCCCCTGGGTGACAGAGACTACAAAATCCACGAGACAGAGTCAAAATTCCACTTGTTCGATGTCTATTACTAGCTCAAGGATAAGATCTTTGATGAAGAAGATGGTATCAGCCTGTGGGAGACCAAGCTTCCATATTACATCTTTCCTAACACCCATAGCTACCCTGAGCTAATCAGAAAATGTTGATCATGCTATGACATTAACCAGAGAGCCATAGTAAACCTCAGATGAAATATTTTATTTCACGTCAATGCCCAATCGATTTGGGAGATGATTAAAGCCCCCATTGCTAAGAACACTATCCCTTTTTCATATGAGGCCCCTATAGGATTATACCGGGGGTTAGATTTTTCTATAAGGGCCAAAAAATTAGAGCTTTTCATGGGCACAAATGCACCAATTCCTACCACGAATCCCCCATATCCATCATATAACATCACGAATATGACTAAGCACAATATTAATGCTTTATATTATTTGTTAACATATCATAATGATCAGTGGGTAGATGAAGCCAAAATTGGTTTCTTATCTATCATTTCCTCAGATGCTAAGCCCACTGTTATGTTTGACTACTCTCAGTTTCTTGTCGATGCAATCCATGATCAGTTCATGAAGCTCCAGACAGAAGGGGTATTCAAATACACCTTTGTGTTGGTGTACATTTTTTCCTGCTTTCAATCCAACAAGCTCTAGTTTGACATGATGAAGTAGGATGATGACTCTCAATCCCAATATATAATATTCTATACCACTTTATTGAGGAAGGAGTAGAAAAACTATTCCTACAAGAGTTTTTTAGACCTATTTGTTCATCCAACAATCAATGCACTCAGCAGTACCACAGAGCCAAGGATCAGTGAGGAAATCAAGAAGGTGATGCAGTTGACAAAGAAAATCAGAACAACGGATTGGTACCTCTACCAAAACTACACAGAGATCAAGGTTTATAGCAACGAATTGGCCCCCCATAAACTGTCCAAGTACCTCTCCATGAGAATATTTTCACTTCATTATATCATTCAAATGATATATGCATATGAGGTGCATTTTTTCTCCACCAAGAAGAAGTTACACTTCAGGATCAAATCACAAATTGGTCCATTTATTTGCAACAACAGGGCAACAGGGGATGAGGGAGATAAAATTGTTGGTAATATGATGCAGAGTGTTGTCCTTGATGGCAATACACCTGATGAATTTATTCTTGACTTGATGGACTTGGTAAATGATGTAAATCTGATATGAAATGATGTTAATTAGCAACATGATGCTAAGTGTTGTCATTGAATGGCAACCCACTTGATGAAGAAGATGGCAACTTACTTGATGAAGTTGTGCTTGATAGAATATGTTCTTGATGAAGTAAATCTGATGTATCTACAGTGAGTACAGAAGGGAATGAAGAAAGAAATTCAGTTTGAGCTAGATCTATGATAAAAAGAGTATGTCTCAAGGCATACGTGGATATATCTAGGGGAAGTCGCGTATGCACGCGAGAAAGAACGTGATAAGTCGCGTATGGGAAAAAGCGCTCAAAAAGTGCAAAACCAGGGGTAACCACCATGGTATTGACCCATTGTATTGAGTAATGATTCGTTTATGTGACCCCGTCCAGGAATACCATCGGAAGTAATATTGTTTTGGCTCATGGTATTGAAAAAGGGGCCCGTGGTATTGAAGGCTCATGGTATTGAAAAAGGGGCCCATGGTATTGAAGGCTCATGGTATTATTTTGGCTCATGGTATTGAAAAATGGGCACGTGGTATTGAAGGCTCATGGTATTGTTTTGGCTCATGGTATTGAAAAGGGGGCCCGTGGTATTGAAAAAGGATAATCCTATATAAGGAGAAGAAATTCATTGTGAAAATCATGAGTGTGGGAGCAAGATGTCTGAGCTTGAATGAATACCTATCTATGAAGTATATCTGTATGGAAAGGGTAAAGGTTTGATGATAGATCTGAATCTATGGTGCACCTATGAAGAAATGATGAAGCGGAATATCTAGATCTGGAATGTATTTGTATTTGCTAGATCTGTTTATGGAATGCTTAGATCTTAAATGAGGCGAACATATGTCTGAAGTAAAAGGGTAAATCTGAACTGAATGTCTGATCTGAAGAAGTATGCTGCTCTATGATGGTTGAAGATCTATACGCTACTTCGCCGAAGAGGAAGCGCGTATATACGCGGCTTCGCTGAAGAGAAAGCGCGTATGCTCAATAAAATTAGCTTTGTAATTTGTACTGAAGTATACACTGGTTTATATGGAAGGAAGCACGTATATACGCGACATCAGAGAAAGGAAAGCGCGTATGAAAACTAGGGTTTGCTGAAGCAAAGGGTATGAAATATCTGATCTGTTCTGTTGTGTTTCTGCTATCTGATCTGTGTTGATAAGTATCTGTTGGTGATGTATGTTTGTGCTTAAAAGTATGGAAAGGGTCCAGTCTGAAAATATGATGAAACGTGGCATGCAAGTGTTGTTCTATTGAAGTTGTTGGATCCAGTGTGAAAATTGATGAAACGTGGTCCAAGGTGGTGCTGAAGGTTGTAGCCTTCAGTCAGGGGGTCGTAGCTCCCTTCCAGGTGAGGCTGGTAAACGAGATCGGGGGGGTCGTAGCTCCCTTCCAGGAGAGGCTGGTAAACGAGATCAGGGGGTCGTAGCTCCCTTCCAGGAGAGGCTGGTAAACGAGTCAGGGGGTTGGAGCTCCCTTCCAGGAGAGGCTGGTAAACGAGCGCAGGTGGGTGCCTGCGTGCTGGTAGAGTCTGCACCGGCACATATGTTGTAAGATGTTTTCTCTATAATAAAATATTGAAGGCTGAGCAACTGCAGCGGTGGTTTTCTCCCGACTTGGGTTTCCACCTAAAAATCCTGGTGTTCATATGTGATGCTTTGTGTGATGGTTTATTCTGTTCTTACTGCACATGTTTATTGTTTATAGAACATCTAATGAATGAATGATGGAATGATATAAGTGAAGAATTAATGGCATAATTAGATCTCTGTGTATACGCGAGTTTTATGAAGGATATCCGCGTGTATACGCTAGTTGGCTTCAGCAAAGTAGCGTATGGGTTTTAGAGCATGAAAAAGTAAAAATTTTTAGTTTGCGCTAAATACTGATTCACCCCCCCCCTCTCAGTATTTTTCCCAACAAAAATGTTAAAGGAGATGGAATTCACACATAGTTTCACTTGGTCCTATGATCCAATGGGGATCATCTCCAAGAAGAGGGTGGAAAACAAGTCCACGCCCTATATTCATACCGACAGATTGGAGATAGAAAAGTACATGAACCAAGAAGAATGGGTAGTAGACACACTCTAGGAGGCAGAAGAGTAGGTCATCTCTACTTCAGGAATTCGAACACCAAATCCACAAGAAAGGAAAGTTGCAGGAGTTCAAGATGAAAAATGATGGGAGCCTGAAAAGGAGATAGGAAGCAAGAGGACCATGTAGGATCAAACAGACATGGACATTGATTCCTCCACTAAAGAATTCAAAATTACATACAGGAAGAGGGCCAGAATCTGCATGAGCCCTGACCAATGCAGTGAGAAGGACTGACAAACGGTCATCACAATCAAATATTCTCCAAGTTCATCTCCAGCAGGTTGCCAAACAATTTTCTCAACATCCTCTGCCACTGTGCCTTTCCAACAACAGAATGTGCAGACTCCAACCTCTATGTCCACTGCGAAGAAAAATGAGGATGATATCTATGACACATTTAGGGAGATCAAAAGAAGGATCGAGGTTTTGAATACCAACACATATAATAATTTTTAAAAACAAACGAGTAGCTCCCATAGTAGACTTCTATCATCCTTTGACTCTGATAAGGGAAGAATTAAGATGGCATTCTTAGAAGCACAAATTCCTCAGCCCAAAGGTGCAACAGACAACAACAAGACCTCCTTTGATTTTGACACAATGAACATTCATCCAATAGACCATATGGATATGCACAAGCAGACAAGAGAAATGATCTCCTCCATGCTAACTAATACATCCATGAGCCTCTCAAAACAGCAGGTGACATTTTACAACACACAATCATATTTGAAGGTGGAAAAGATCTCCTCCATGGCCAAAGACTCAAGGATAAAATATCTGGAGGATTTAGTAATCCAACTTGGGTACAATCCATCAAACATAAAAGTGGCAGAATCACTTGTGAGGAAGAAGAATGTAGACATAGCTTCTTTGAGGAGACAACTTAAGATGCCAGTGAAAAAAGACCCTATGTCCAAGAAGATAGAAGAAACTGAAAAACAGAAGGCAGAAATGCTGCAACTAATTCTCGAGCAAACATAGAAAATTAAGAAAATGGAGAGTGATATGGAGAAAATGACAAAAGAAATACAGAAATCAATAAGAGATGCAGTGAAGGAAACAACAAAAGAAGGAGCTAAGGCCATGATTCCCCTAAAAGTTGTTCCTCTCATAGTGATTCCAGCATCCAAAACATCTACAGGCGCATCAGGAGAAGGCATTAAGCAGCTATCTAAGGCAATGGAGAAAATGTCGTTACAGAAAACAGAAATTAAGAAGCTGCAAGATCAACCCAGTGACCTACAAGAGCATTTCAAAAAGAAAGATTCAGCACATGCCACAAAGTTTCAGATTAGCGAAAAGTTAAATCAAAGTTTGGAGAAGTCCCTTCAGGAGTCCTCAATTGGAAGCATGGTAGGAAGAGTTAAAAAAATTATATGGTTGGATATAATTGAATCTTTGAATGATATATGGCCATCAATTCAGATGATTTTTGAACAGAGGGATATAATTGGTTTAGTGAAAGTTTCCATTGAGAAAACAAATGAGAAACTTGGGGATAAACCCCAAACTAGCAATAATATCATCGGATTCCTGAATTCTAAAATCATTCATGAACTAGAGAAACTGGAAGTGGCAGACAGAAAAATCACTATACTTGAGGTAAAAAATGTCTTGAACAAAAAGAGTCTAGTTACCCAGCTATAAGGAAGATGTCATCAGCTGGAGATAGGAGTAAGTGGATTTTTCAATAGGATTGAGCCATTGAGCAAAAGGGGACTACCTTCCTTGTTTGTTGTTAATGGTAAGTTGATGCCTAGGACTGATTATGTAAAAAGGCTCAACAGAGATTTCAAAGGACACATCCAAGCTCACAAATATGAAGATCAATATGACTGGGAAAGCATTTTATGAAGTTATCAGCAATGATTTCTTCATACAGCATGAGATCAAGCACATTTTTAGTTAATGCCAACATTTGTGAAGTACACCGGGACCGATGAAGTCCATATAAAGTTGAACGGAACTAAGGTTCTATCTCAAGAGAGTTGGGAGAATTTATGTAGACTCCAGGGAGGATGAAAACTTGACACAATGACAAAGCAGGCAGCTCAGTGAATTGTCAGTATCAACAGATCCAGTGTATCCTGTCATCTCAGCGGTATCAAATTTGACATCATACTAGACCACTACAACACTGGATAATGGCTTCATAAGGATGCTAGACATGTGTTAAGAGGGTCATTACTCGGAATGACAATTCCACAGTGACCTTAGACATCTATTATAAACCTGTCACAACACATCCATGCAGGAGATGCAGTAACGAAATGAACAGATTTCCCTTCTGATAACAGAAATCTGGTGTAAGTAGTTTAAATGTAACTTTTCATTCAATAATAGGGGTTGGAGCCTAGTTTTGTAAGCACTTTTCATTGCTAGTAATTTTAATTTCTCCAGCTGGAGCATTAATAAAGAGATCAGTTTGCAAGATTCATGTGTTGTGTCATCCTAGTGGTTTTTTTCCTTGTTCATGTTTAATGTCTTTCCACTGCAGTATTTTCATGTACACCATTTAAATTCTAATTTTAAAATAGGAAGGTTAGATTAAGATTTACTATTCAGAGTACCTTAATTCTGATTGTCTTTACAATTTCCATTTTTATTCTTATGGATGATTTAATAATTCTCATTTTCTCTTAAGTCATTACTGAAATCACCTTTCTCCATCTCATAATTCCATTTATTTATAAACACCAGTATTCACAGCTAGCTTTCCTTTCTTATGGTCTGGGATTTGATGCATATACCCAGCTTATTTTGAATCCATAGCCCAATGGAAACTATTTAGAGAAAAACCCTTATATAAGACCATGAAAAATAAAAAAAACAACCCTCACAATCAATTTAAATAGCCTAATATTAGAAAACTTAAACAAATCCAAATATTATAGAGAGATCCCTCTCTGAGTCTAGGAGGGCTAGATCCCAGGCTTCAAGCATTTTTTATGTTGTGCTTTATAGTTTAGTCTACCCAATCTTATAAATTATAGGGTGATAACACCTTATACAAGACCTTTTCTTTAAATATGACATCTCTTCTAATTATTTTGTGATTTCCATAATCATATAATTGATAACCAAAATTATTAACACCATATCCAATTAAGGTACATTTCTTTGGTTTTTCCTCAAATTGTATTATATTTTCTTTATTAATATGGAAAAAGGCCTCACAACCAAAAGTCTTTAAAAAATAGTAGTTTAACTTTTTACATGTCCATGCCTCCTTTGGAATACCACCATCCAAGAAACTTGAAGGCCCTCTCTTTATTAGATAAACATCAAAATTTATAGCATCTGCCAAAAATTATAAAGGAAATCCTGCATGCAATCTCATGCACCTTTCACACTCCACGATTGTCCTGTTCATCCATTTTGACACACCATTATTTTGTGGTGTTCCTGGAACTATCTTATCTCTGCGAATTCCATGCTTTGAATAATACCTATCAAACTCTTTGCTCCAATATTCACCTCCATTATATGATCTGAGACACTTAAACTTATTTACTATCTCAATCTCAACCAAAGTTTTATGTTTCTTAAAAGTACCAAATACATCAAAATTATTCTGAATACAATAAATCCAAGTTTTTCTAGTTGCAACATCAATAAAAGTAACATAATAATGACAACCATAGAGAGATCATACCTCAGAATGTACCCATACATATGTATGCACAAACTCAAAGTTTTAGCTGTTTTTTACTTTCCCAACTCTAAGAAATCTGACTCTCTTCTGTTTTCCATAAAAAAAAATTCACATAAATCGAAACCAATATTATTCACACCTGAAAACAAATTTCTTGAGTGAGGAATCTTCATCCCCTTCACACTCATATGTCTGAGCCTATGATGCCATAATGTTGCATCTGCTCCTATGGATTTTAAATAATTTACACAATTAGAAATACCATTTCATAATTACAATGTACCAACCTTTTCTCCTTTTTCTATTAGCAAGGCCCCTTTAGTGACGTCCCAGGTTTTATTTGTAAAATTTGTCACACAACCTTCATTGCCTACCTTCCCTGTTGAAATCATATTTTTCTTTAGATATGGAATATGCCTTACCTCATTTAATAAACATTTGTTTCCATTCTACATTTTACTATAAATTTAACCATTCCAACAATTTTATAGGGTTTATTATCACCCAGATTAACCTATCCAAATTATCCTTGAACATAGTCATGAAAATGTTTCTTATCAAGTGTGGCATGGAATGAGGCCCCTTAATTTACCACTCAGGAATCAATAACATTTTCTAAAGAAGTAATCAAAGCATTTTACAACACATTACCTGTCACATTTACTTCATGATTTTTTTCTTGCTATGAATCTCATTATTTTCCCTTCTGAGACTTACAATATTTCTTCAGGTGCCCTTTCTTCCAGCATTTCCACCACACTTTCCCGAATCTAGACTTGGATCTACCTTTCCTTGACTTACTGCGATATTTTGGGCTCATTCCTCTTTCCATTTTTCTTCCCTTAGTATTTTCACTCAAATAATTATCCGATGTCTCACTGAAGCTTTTACATTGCATTTCCTCGCTAAGGATGGCACCAAAAACATCATGAAACTTTAAAGTACTACTAGATCCAGAGATAGAGTTACTAATGGCCATACCTAAAACATTCGATTTTTTTTGGAATGAGCATAGAAATAATAGATCCCTAACTTCATCAGCAAAGTTTACCCCTACTTAACTTAACTGATTGGTAACCATGTTAAATTCCTTGAAATGGTCAGCAACAGATCCACCTTATGAAATTATCATATTAAATAAATGTTTCATAAGAAATATGTTATTTTAGGTTGAGTTTTTTTCATATATTTTCTCCAATGTCATCATTAAACCCTATGTTTTCTTTTCCTTTGAAATATTGAAGGCCACCAACAGCGTCAGGCACATCCATATTGTTTCAAGTGCCTTTTGCACGAGAATCTTCCATTATGCATCTGTCATACTCGACAAATTTATTTATTTATTTATTTTTATTTATTTTTAATTTTTTTTTTTTTTTTTTTTTTTAATTTTTTTTTTCTGATCAATGGTAGGTACATATATTTTTTATATAGATAATATTTCATCTACATATTCCACATTGGGTAGTTTTGGTTGTTAAATTTCTCGACCCTAAACCTACCATCTTTCGCCATTACTCCAACTCAAACTAGGAAACTGCTGTAGCCACTACAAAACCCTCCAAAATTTTGTTCCATTTAAAATTTCTGAGCCCCTGACCTTTCAATAAAGATAAAGTCTGAAGCTGCCTAGGCCTACAGCCTCAAGGGAGTTCTTTCCATGCATTATTTATTCAAATTCTAATCCAGGGCTTGGTCTCTTAATAGCTAGTTGCATAGTCGTGAAAGTCACAAACTCATAAAACCAAGAACTTTGTGACGATGTGATCGTGCGCCCTAGCGACCCCTAGGTCTTGAAGTCGCAACGTTGCATGTTTGTCTAAAACTTAAGATTCACGACCATGTGACCATGTGACCTTGCGACCTCCAGGTTGTAAAATTGTAAGGTGGCAAGTTCACACATCCCTTAACCAACCCTGACCTGCGACCCTGCAACCTACATTAAATGCCCGCATGTGTGACCTCTTTATAAATAAAAGGGTCGCGTAGGTCGCATTCGACCTGTGCGAAGGAACAGGAAAACACTTCTGACAAGCCAGCTGGAGCGTGTTTTTTCCGGGTAAGTTTCCTATTCCTCCTGTTATTTCCTTTTTGGTTAATTGTTGCCTTGCCTACCCCTTCCTTGCCTATTAATCCCCACCTTGGCCTCATTTAAACTCCTCAATAGCACTGGTCAGAGTCTGCACCTCCCCTCATGGCCTATACAATTCTATCTCCTTCTCTGAAGCTTCTCCCTCCTCGAGTCTAACTCAAGCACCTTGCCCAGTCTAACTGGGAAAGCCTCATAAACCATATTTGTCCATCTGACTTGATGTTTTTTTTATTTCCTCACCATTCATCACTGTGGAATCCTTCAAAAGAAACCTAGCATGACCCCACAACCCCGCGACTTCGCGGCTAAGCGACCTCATGACCTCCCAACCTAGTCTTCGAGTCGCGAGGTCGCAAAGTCGCTCATAACCAATCATCGACCACACTTTCGACCTAGCGACCAGGCGACCTAGCGACCTTGTGACCTAGTTGCAAGTCGCCAAGTCACCAAGTCATAATTCTCCTAATATTGATCCTAGTGCGACCTTGCCACCATGCGACTTAGTCTCAAAGTTGTGAAGTCACTTTTCCTTGGAAGTTCACAACGGTGCGACCTAGTGACCTAGCGACCTAGTCGCAAGGTCGCCAAGTTGCGGGTCTATCCATTTCCTTAGATAATAGTTGGTAGAGGTAGTATAATTCTAAAAAGAGGAGTCATTTGGAAGATTCATTGGTCTTAACATATTTATAATTATGCCATCTATCTTATCATGGGATTGTTTCATGACTCTACCAGGGAACATCGAAGCCGAGCTCAAGTGTGTGTCCATCTTTTCAGCCTCAAGAGATATGGGGCCCTTGACACTTAAAAAGAGAAACAAGAGTCCTGAAATAGAAACCTCAGAAGAAGAAATTCCCCCTTACCCTCCCCCTATCTGTGGAGATACCGCTTGTTTGTTTGGGAAAGGGGACCAGATGATTTGGTACCAGGTATACCAGGAGTTCACAAACCCTGAGTTTCCAGAAGATCTCCCAGACCAGCAGGTGTATATTTAGGTCAAGAGGTCCAAGCTTCTCTATGCAAGTGTCCATCCACCCATATTTCCATGTGCAGAGACTATTAAATGGATCTTACAAAATTTTGACTCCAGAATTTGGGTCATTCGAGATCACTCGGGGAAATCATTTGCTAACCTGAAGGGGCAGGATGTGGAATTCCACTATGCACTCCCCACCCGAGAGAAAACTTTCAACGCTGAATGGGCAGCCACTCATGAAGTTCCCATACTAGATACCTTGAAGGGATGGTGGGAGGTCCTGGAAAATTTTAGAGTTAGAAAGGATCAGGAATATAAAATGGAGGTCCTTGGGAAAGTCTATAAGTTTGTGGCAGTGATGATGTGCAGGATGTACAGACGAACATATGTCACTACTTTCAATGGTACTTGGGTCACTCTCATGTACAGTTTCACTACATATGGTACCCGCTTCAACTAGGCCAACCTAATATTAGTAGCAGTGAGGTTGAACATATCAGCATCACAAGCACTTGAAGAAGGGTGTGCATATGAATTTTATATGGCTTCCTACCTATTGGACATGGTATGCACAAGATGTCAATTTAAAGTATGGCCACATAACTAGGATGTAGAGCATGGCAGACCAATTTATAAAGAGTTAAAGGTGTTCTAGACCTCCAAGTACAAACAAGATACAGATTCGATCTCGCACAATTTCATTTTTGCGCTCTACAAAAAGTTGTTTGGAAAAGATGCCCCGTGTATGTCCATGCGAGCCATGCAAACAATAACCCAAGTAGCCAATTGGTTTCCCATCACAGATAGTACTTTCATCAGGGTCTTCGGGTCATTCAAGGCACTTAAGGCGCTACCCGAGTTCGTCATCGATAAAATACTCTGGCAAGAAGTGTGCTACTAGATGACGAGCGAGTTTTCCATGGTCCTCACCATGGGCAAGAAAAATCCATGGCCTAATCTCCTGCTTACAATCAGCGCCTATATAGTTATGGATTTCAAAGAGGTAGAAGAAGAGGCTGAAGAAAGTAAGTGATATGATCCTGAAAAGATCATCCCTGCACATTGTAAACGGGCCAAATTCAAATGGAATTACCAACACATGGAATTAAATGTTGAAGAAAGAACTAAGAACTGGTACAACAAGGATAGGGAGGTTGCACCAGAAGAATCAACTAATCAAGGGGGCTAGAATGATCAAACTGTAGAGGAAAGGGGTGACACACTGGGAGGAGTCTCATATTCCAAAGCCAAGAAGCTGAGGACTTATACGAGAAATATTTTCTCTAAACAACAGTAGGAAAAAGAGACATAGCAGCTAAGGAAAAGTAAGAGGCTGAGAAGAAGGAAAAACAAGAAGAAGTTAAAAGGACCCAAGATACCCTAGCATGCCAACAAGAAGAAGACAAAAAAAAGAAGCAAGCTCAGGAGAAACAAAAGAAACAACTAAGGGAGGAACAGAGGAAGAAGTAGGCAAAAGAATCCTGTAGGAAAAAATAGAAAGAGGAACACAAGAGGAAGGAAGAGGAAGAGCGGAAGGAGGATGAATGAAAGTTAGAAAAGGAATATGACAAATCAGAGGTTGTGCAAATAAGGAATGAGGAAGAAAGCCAGAAATCACAGGAAGATTCTTCCAAAGAAGCAGGGGGAAGCAAGACACCTCCCCCAGATATAGGGGAACAGACAGAGATGCCGCACATTAACGTACCTCGAACAACCCCTATGACAAGTGTGCACTTTACTCTCTCAAACCTTGGCACCTGATAGGAACATGAAGATGAGGTCCTGGATCGGATAAGGCTGACCTATGACTAGTTCATGCCCAAGATTAGGCAAGAGAAAAGAAAATACCTTGCGCGGAACCCAGCCGCACCTCTCATAGTGACAACAGAAAAATACATAGTCCTGGACACCAGGACTAATCCAATTATGATTGCATCAGTAGGGACTGCCTTTGCAGCAGCCACAAAAGAAAATGTTAGCAGAATGAGCAGAGAGATTCTGCCTCTACAAAACAGGCTACAGGTTTCTGAGAAGAAGGCAGCTCAGTCGGAAGAAGATAAGAAGGTGATGGAGGAAGAAATCCAAAGGCTACATTTCACAACCACACAAACCAATGAATTGCCACTTACTATTCAAAGGGAGCTTGTCACTCTGGAAGCCACCATGAAGCAAGTATACAAGGAGATGTTTATGAAAAAACAGACAGTTGCACCACTGGTGAAAGCACAAGCAGAAACCAGAAGGAAGAGGACTGCACACCTGAATGAGGCCTCCAATACTTTGGACAACATGATATAATGGTCAAACATATACCCGTAGGCTCCTAACACCCTATCGAGGAAGGATTATATTTGCATCCAGAATGACAAAGTTTAGATCCGAATGAATATATAATCCAAAGATAAACTAGTCAAGGATATAGAGAAAGTGATGTCCTCATATGAACACTTGATTAGTGCCATCGATTCAATGGCTAAAGTACACCACATTCCTTCTCTGGGTGCATTGGACATGGAGAAAACAAGGGAAGAAGTCACCCAGGACATTCAAACATTCCTACAACCCATGAGGCAAGCAGCTGCTTCCCAATATCTTCGGGCCTCATAGGAAAATATTATTCAGTTCATCATTACACCACTTCGTATCCACACCAAGATGGATTCTCTATCCAATTATATCATAGTGAAGAGGTGCACCTTGGTCCTATATGCTCTTGAGTGCTTTCATAAATTGAGGGAAGATACTCCCCAGGTCACTCTAGTTGCTGCAAATTATGAAGCATGGAAAAAGTACCTCAATGATGAACAACAGATAGATGTACCAAACCTCGCAATCACACAATTTCTTCCTTGACCAATGAAATGGCATAGGTCGTAGGTCGCAGCGAGAAAGAGGTCGCATGTCACATCCAAAGTTGGGTTACAAGTCGCAAATTCCTCCTAGGTTGCAGAGCATGCCAATAGTCGAGAATATGAAGGGTCAGGGACACCCAAGGGTCAATTTTTCTCTATAAGAACTCCCTCTGGGGAACTGTAAAGGATATTTATTCGAGACTCCAAAAGGAGCAGAGATAATTGTATAGCACTGAATGCATATTTTTTTGAATGAATACAAACAAATGTTTTGGTTCCACTACTGGATCAAACGAGGACCAATGTTTGTTAGCATTATGAATATTTTGTCTTCTGTATTGATTATCTTTTATAATTGATTAAGCTACATTTTCTACTCATGTCATTTATAAGTTTAAGCTTACTTGATGCGGTGATGGTATGCGAATATTTAACTGAAAGATGTTTAGTGACTTCACCATTTACATTATTTCATATTTTGGAAAACACTGAAGGAATTGAAGGGTGTTTTGACCATAGAGAACTATTTCTTTCGTGGTGAAACAAATTTTTTGAGCATGACCCTCATGATATGCTTCTAACAGTATTTATTTTGGTTGCATGCTTTGAATCTCACTTTTCTATTTATAATGTTTCATTTTCAGTAAAGACTAATCAACCATTTCTCTTGTATCGTTCGAGTAACCGTGTATTCATAGATCTGCATGGATCATTTTCCTTCCGAGATAAGGTATATTCAGTGGTATCTGACCCACACCCGAGATGGGATCCCTATCACAAATAGTTTAAAGTCTTGTTGGGACATTTTACCAAGGAGATCTCCTACTATTGGTTGGGCATTTATTCCCGTCAATAGAATTGGTGCTAGAAGGATAGCCTGAATGGCGACCTCCCAGCACACAAGTAACATCCCGTTGAAAACCACGCAGGGGGAGATGATGTATGACAATATTGGCCCCTTGCCCCCTAAAAATACCCCAAAGGATGAACTCCCTTATTATGAGATCACCTCAGACCAGCTGAGGGCCCTGTGCTCGATCACCCGTGATCTCATCAGAGGACTGAAAAACGTTTCAACCACCAGTTCCCTAGCCAATCAATGGACTCCCCGAGCGCATCAAACTCACCAGGGAACTATGGTCAATTCTATACCTCATCTGAGAGGGCTCATGCTCCAAGTTTATGTAGACATAGTTGAGCAGAATTCAACCAAACCCCTGGATAGCCCCTGAGACATCGAATGGAATGGCCCCGAAATTACCAAACCCCAACATGACCAACCATTGGGTGTTAAAACTCAAGCAGCTAACCTGCCTGGAGGAGGAACTGGGAGGGGCTAGGGAAACAGAGGAAGGGGGACAGAGACCATGGACAGGATCGAAATACTAGCCACTATCATCACAGCCGAAACCAAAATAGATTCCCCTTCCTGTATAACTGGAGAAATCTTAGGATTATAGGGGACCTCGAAGGAAATCAAGGCATGCACTCTCAACATGAGGGCAAAGCCCCTGGATCTGGCATGG
This sequence comes from Pinus albicaulis, assembly GCA_034641835.2. NCBI lineage: Eukaryota > Viridiplantae > Streptophyta > Pinopsida > Pinales > Pinaceae > Pinus > Pinus albicaulis. Next base: position 823,094,644 of record CM076582.1, on the reverse strand, counting down.
GAAGTGAATCTGAGAAACAAATGGGACATGTCTACATATCGCGCCACCAGTAGGCCAGGCATGTGTAGTCGCTGGCTTGGATGGCATAATCTCCTCTTGGCCTCAACGGCCCCCTTCATGACATGCCCCGACATCCAGAAAAGCACCTCCCTAACTTCGACCCTGAAAAGGGTACATTGGCTGAGGATCACATAAAAAATTTTTATTTTTCCTTACAAATGATGAGAGTGCAATCTAATGATGTAGCATGTCGGCTCTTTCCCCACACCTTAGAAAATAAGGCTTCTACATGGTACCTTTCCTTGCCTGTCGCTTCCATTTCCTCCTGGGAGCAATTTCATCGTACCTTCCTCCAAAAATTTTTGGAAGACAAAAATCCTTCTATGCTCCTCACAAAGTTGAGTACTTTGAAGTGTCAGAAGAAGGAGAAATTCAAATACTTCAACCAGCACTTCACTACCATTCTAAGCAAGTTCCCTCCAAACATGGCCTTGGATGATTCTATCACCATTGATTATTACACAAGAGCCCTCCCTTGGGATATCGTTGTGTTCATGAAATGCAAAGCTAGAGCTACCCTAGAAGCAAATTATGCTACTGCCCTTATTATCGTGAAGGACATACTGTCCATAGGAGCCATTGATCATGATAGCCGGGATGACCCAAAGCTAGCCACAAAAAAAGCACAATCCTCAACTCATAAGTCCGGAGACAAGGACAAAGACCCCTTCGATTTTGAAAGAATCAGAAAATCTCTCAATATTTTAACAAATGAAATCTCTGATCTAAAGAGGAAAAAAAATGACTCCACCTCAGGCACCAAAATGCAGAAACCTTTTCTTATGAAGAACAACCCCACCACTAGCTGCCCTCCGTCGAACCCAAATATGGGCCTTAATGTAGAAGAAATTGGTAAGGATAATTTCTACTCCTTTCACCAAGCCTCCCACTCGAAGAAAACCTACCCTCAGTGGATCAAAAACATGACCACCATTGTAAATCAACTCTTATAAGATCAAACCATGGGTGATCTCGAAGAGGAAGCTAGTTAAGGTAACAAAGAAGCCTCTCCCCCAGATGAGGATATGGGATATATTATCCTTGCCTTTGAGTTGGTCCGTAGGGAGGGACCCTCTGTTACAATAGAAATAAACCCGGCTGATGACCCTCAAACAAAACTACCTCAGAACTATGACTTGAAAAGCAAAGGCGCAGTCCCTGACCATGCTTTAGAAGAAAAAATAAAAGCTTTCTTGAGGAAGATTCTACCACCAAATAAACAAAAACAAACCGCAACTCCCGAAAAATCTAGCCCAACTTCTTCCTGAGTAAACCAAAAGGCTAGATCATCATCTGGTTCACCGAATTGCCTCTCCCGCACCCGGATTTTGGGTATAACATGATCGAAGATATGAAGAAAACGTGGGCCAACATCTCCCTCTATGAGCTCGCCCTAATAGCTAATAAGCGAGATCTTATTCTCAAAGCTTTCTCCAACCCGTCAGCATCCAAACCCATGAGCTCCACATCCACCCAAGAGGTTGCTATCCCTCAGTCCATCATGAACACCATCAATGCAAATTCTCGAGGATCCAACCCCCCTTTCCTCCTTTCTTTCGAGATCTTCAACTTCAATTTTCACAACTGCCATGTCGACTCTGGTGCATCCACAAATTTTATGCTCCTATCCGTATGCAAGAAACTAAATATATGTCCTGAAAAGACCAATGCAAGAATCATTCAGTTTAATAGATCCCAAGTCCCTGCCATGGGTGAATTGAATAACATTCTCATTTTCCTCTCGTCAGACTCCAGGTTGCATTAGTGCATCAACATAGTGATTGTGGATATCCCGAAAGCCTACGGTTTTCTCTTAAGCCGAGATTGTTCTAGCAAGCTGCAAGGATACTTTGCCACCGATTGGTCCCACCTATGGCTCCCATACAAGGGCAGGAACAATCAGATCTGGTTCGAGAGTGAACCTTACATGAAGCACACGGTGACCAACTTGGAAACAACCAATAAACCCGTTAGCTTTTCAAAAGAGGATCTGGGCATGTGCTTCCTAGAAGTCGCATTTTGTTTTTATCAAACCCCTCAATCCCAAGTTGCCCAAGACGCCCAGTCAGAGCTCCTCCCAGCTGCTAATTTCCACCCAACCGCACCAGAAGGACAATCAAATGCCTCCACCTCAAGTATACCTCCTGCGCATTCACATGATTTTACAGAACCCAACGACCAAGTTTGAACCCTATATTACAACAGTTCCAAGACCCATGATGGGGCCGACACAAGCTACATTTTGTTAGACCCCTAGAAGAATAAGTTCCTGATATCTTGCTGATTGGATTTCCAGTGTACCAATAATATAGCCGGGTATGAAGCACTAATCATTGGGCTCAAGAAGGCAATCGATCTCAAGGTCAAATGTTTGAATGCAATTGGAGACTCTGAGATTATCACTCGACAGGTGCGTAATATTATTCACTGCTTGTCCCTGCATTTGAAAGGTTACCAGCAAGAGGTATGTAATTTGATGTCTATTTTTGATGCTTTTGGTATTAAATCCTTAATTAGAATGAACAATGTGGTGGCTGATACAATCGCCAATTCTTTCGCTGGATTTACCCCACTAAGAGATGGGTTCTCTATTGAAATTATTTACAAACCTACCATGCCAAATAACGGAACTAATCTGTGAATTTTTAATGATGATCAGTAGGTATTGGATTTCATGCTCAATGCGGACATGTTCAAGGATGCAGTTATCAAAGAAGAGGACCATGACCTAGCTCTGCAAAAGGGATGAGAGAATAATAAGGGAAATCTCATACGCAAAGGGGTCGTGTCGCTTGAAAATTTATTTGATTTACAAAACCATTTTCGAGGAACCCCAAACTTGAAGGTGAAGAGTTCCACTTTATCACGCCAACAGATAAACCTTAGGACAGATAAGGAACCCAAATTCATCAACCTTGGTACAGAATGCACCCCTCAAGAAAGGAAATCCTTCACTAAATTATTCAATAAATACTGAGATGTTTTCGCCTAAACATATGATGAGCTGCGAACCTATGACACGTGAATCATCCAACACGTGATACCCATGAAAGAAGGAGTGAAACCATTCCAACAGAAACTAAGAAAGGTACACCCCACTCTGGAGCTGATGATCCAAAAGGAACTGAAGAAACTCCTGGATGTGCGTATAATCTTCAAAATCCGACATTCAACCTGGGTGTCAAATTTTGTCCCGGTTCATAAAAAATCTGGCAAAATTTGTTTATGCGTGGACTTCCGAAATTTTAATAGAGCTTCAGAGAAAGACAACTAGCGGGTTCCCCCTATGGAACAAATCCTTCAAGCAGTATCCAGGTCAGAAATGTTCTCATTATTGGACGGTTTTTCAGGTTACAACCAAGTACTAGTGGCTGAACCCGACCGTCTGAAAACTACATTCATAACTAAATGGGGAACGTTTGCATTCAGGCGTATGCCCTTTGGCCTGATCAATGCTGGGGCAACGTTCTAGATAGCCATGGACATCACCTTCTGAGGCCTAATGGTGCATAGCATGGTAGTATATCTTGATGATGTCACCATATTTTCAAAGCGTAGGTGTGACCATTTACACCACCTGAAGTAGATTTTTGAAAGGTATTGAAAATATGGGATCTCACTCAACCCAAAGAAAATAATTTTCACCATCTCTGAAGGAAATCTATTGTGGAAAATAATAACCTGGGACGGCATAGTGCTAGACCTTGAATGTGAAAAATTCATCGCTCAGATTCCTCCCCCCAGTGGTAAGAAGGCCATGCAATCATTCCTTAGAAAAATCAACTTTCTGCGAAAATTTATTTCAGACTTCACCCAAATGGTGAAACCTCTCCAAGGTATGATCAAGAAGAATGTAAAATTCAAATGGAACTCTCCTGAGAAAGAGGCGTTCGATAATATGAAACAAGCGATCATAGAGGCACCTACCCTTCATGGCCCAAATTTCAACAAATGCTTTATTTTGTACACCTTCTCCTCAGACTCATCCCTCGCGGTCGTCCTCACCCAGGAATACGACAACAATGATGAGCATTCCATACCATTCATGAGCATAGGGTTTCAAGGTGTCGAGCTGAATTATCCACATATTGACAAGCAAGCCTAAGCAGTGTATTAGGCAGTCAAACATTTCAGGCCATATATTCTGAAGAATCATGTCACAGTGTTTTTACCTCACCCAGCAGTTCGCTCACTGTTCGTGCAGCAGGAGCTGGGCGAGAGATGAGGCAACTGGATGACATGCCTTCAAGAGTCTGACCTGGAATTTAAGCATGCACATACTGTCAAGGGCCAAGGGCCATGCCAAATGGCTGCTGAAGCCGCAGACTTGCGAGGCGGTGAAGAAGGGTGTTGGGATCACGAAATTGACATGTATCAGAATGAAAATGCACCTCAATGAAGTGCCCCCTCATGTTACATGGATATTCAACAATATTTTTGTCATGACATCATGGACCCCACTTTAACCACCCAGCAAAAACATGCGATAAGACTGAAGGTTGCGTCCTACCAGCTAGTGCAGGGAAAGTTGTTCCAAAAACATCACAAAGCAGTTTTTCTACGCTTCTTGGAACATGACAAGGCACAAGAGGTCTTGAAAGAACTACATGATGGCCCAGCAGGTGGGAACTATGAGGGGATACCACAACTCACAAAATTATGCGCGACAGTTTCTATTGGCCCACTCTGTTCAAAGATGCACATGCTTATGTTCAGAGGTACTTTCTGTGTCAAAATTTTTCCAACAAAGAGATACGATCATCTGCCCTGTTGCATTCCATCATGGTGGAAGAACCATTTCAATAGTGGGGACTCAACGTGATTGAGGAGATCTTGCCACATTCCTCTAAGAATCACAGATACATCCTTACGGCTACGGACTACTTCACGAGGTGGGTTGAAAAAATACCGTTGCATCAAATCAATGATCAAGAGGTAATAAATTTCATCACTCAACATATCATGACCAAGTTTGTTGTTCCAACCTCCTTTTTTTTTATATTGCAATTTATTTTTTGTTGTTCAAATTATATGAATTTTCTCTAGAAAAGGGTATAGTGCTCAAACACTCCGCCAACTATTACCCCCAAGGAAATGGGCTAGCAGAGTCAACCAATAAAAACCTCATCTGTATCATCAAAAATACTCTCTTGTCCCAACAATGAAACTGGCATAATGCACTCCATAATTCCCTATGGGCTGATCGAGTCACACCCAAACCATCCTTGGGCACCTCCCCATTTTTTCTTATGTATGGAAAAGAAGCAATCCTTTCTCCCACCTTGTCTCTCCAAGCCCTTCATTTTTCACAAGAAACCCATCGTACCCCTTTCCCTACCTTACAGTCCTATATAGACACATTGTTGAAACTGGAGGAGGAAAGGCTAAAAACCTGGGAAAAATTTTCCATCCACCAGAGCTGGATAAAATGATGGTTCGATAAGAAATCTGCCAGGAACAAGGTTTTTGAGGTGGGAAACCTCATCCTTAAATTGGATAAGGCTCATGAAGATAAGGCGAAACACTCCAAATTCCAAGCCCTATGGACAGGCCCCTTCCAAATCAAATAAAAAGTTGGCTCCCACACATACAGGCTACATACCCTAGAAGAGAGGATTAAGGTCCTCCCAGTAAATGGACATGACCTTAAACATGATTTCACCTGATAGCCCCAAGAGGTCGTCACCATATTCTGTACCATAGTTTTGTTTTCTTCTGCACTTATTTTTCGTTTTTTAATGTGTCTCAATAAATGGCTTTCTTTGAGCAGGCTCTGGAAATCCATTCCCCTAGCAGGTCAAGATGAGGGATAGATGGAGTAGTTACTCAATTGGCATGCTGTATTGGAATCTCTGCTATTGGAGAATCTCCCCTAGAAAAAAAAGTGGCTTGATCTTTCCTGTGATAGACACCCCGTGGGAAAAACATCACCAACTCCTAGAATTCGAGCGCAAGTAGCTCACCTTGTATGCCGACTCGAGGAACTGCGAAATGAAAGAAAGCTTTGGTGAAATTGATCACTAGACAGAAATGGAACAGGGAAAACCTCAGGGGACAAAAGGATATCCAGGAAAAAGAAAAGGTCCTCGTATATAGACGAGGAGCAACCTCTCTTGTAAGCAACATAAGTCGGGATCCCTCATCTTCCCAGGCAATACTTGCCATCTTCAAATAAATGCCTTGAGCACAGTCAAAATAAGTGCCTTGAGCACATTTAAATAAGTGCCATTAGCACATGAAATAAAGGGTAGAGGATTGAGAAAGGCTTCCTGAATAGAGAGGGGATTCGACGACTCTGCCGAGGTACTGACCAGGCTCGCCGGTAGCGAAGCAACATCTATGACTCCTAGACAGTGACTCCGCCAGGACCACCAGGTTCGCTGGTAGTAGAGAAACAAAATGAGGACCAAATAACTATACCAGATAAAACATGGTGAACTAGCACCTTGAGGCATGCAAACAGGTGGATAAACCACACAAGGATCAAGGATGAAAGTAGTGGGACCCACAGGGTGAAAGGAGAAGATTTCTTATTCCCCCCCGCCCCCCTCAAGATGAAGCATCGGTAGACATTCTGGGTCCTACCTGTGAATCGCCATTTGCTGCAGCCACTACAATACCCTCCAAAATTTTGTCCCATTTCAAATTTCTGAGCCCCTGACCTTTCGGTAAAGATAAATTCTGACGTGGCCTAGGCCTAGAGCCTCAAGGGAGTTCTTTCAATGCATTATTTCTTCAAAATATAATCCAAGGCTTGGTCTCTTAATAGCCAGTCACATGGTCGAGAAAGTTGCAAACTCATAAAACCAAGAACTTTGCGACTATGTGACCATGCACCCTAGAGACCCAGTGACCCCTAGGTCACGAAGTCGCAAGGTCACATGTTGGTCTAAAAATTAATATTCGCGACCATGTGACCATGCAACATTACAACCTCTAGGTCGAAAAGTCACAAGGTCGCAAGGTCATGCATCCCTTAACCAACCCTCACCTACGACCCTACGACCTGCATTAAATTACCACACATGCAACCCCTTTATAAATAAAAGGGTGGCGTAGGTCGCATTCGACCTGCGTGACGAAGCAAGAAAATACCTCTGACAAGCCAGCTGGAGTGCATTTTTTCTGGTTAAGTTACCTATTCCTCCTATTGTTTCCTTTTTGGTTAATTGTTTCCTTGCCTGCCCATGGCTTGCCTATTAATCCCCGCCTTGGCCTCATTTAAGCTCCTCAATAGCCCTGGTTAGAGTCTAAACCTCCCCTCATGGCCTATACCATTCCATCTCCTTCTTTAAAGCCTCTCCCTCCCCCAGCCTATCTCAAGCACCTTCCCTAGTCTACCTGGGAAAGCCTTACAAACCAGATTTGTCCATCCAATTTGATGTTTTTTCTTTACTCACCATTCATCATTGCGGAATCTATCAAAAGAACCCTAGCATGGTCCTATGACTTCGTGACCCCACGACCTGGTCGCCAAGTCAAGAGGTCGCCAAGTTTTTCATAAACAATCATCAGCCACCTTTGCGACCTAGCGACCTTGCAACCTAGTCACAAGTCGCCAAGTCGCAGTTCCCCTAATCTTGACCCCAGTGCGACATTGTGACCTTGTAACTTAGTCACCAAGTTTTGAAGTTGCTTTTCGTTTTAATTTCACACCGGTGTGACCTTGCTATCTAGCGATCTAGTCGTAAGGTCGCCAAGCCACGGGTCTATCCATTTCCTTAGATAATAATTGGCAGAGGAAGTAACAATCTAAAAAGAGGATGCATTTGGAAGATTCATTAGTATTAATGTATTTATAATTATTCTATCTGTCTTATCATGGGACTGTTTCATGAATATGCCAGGGAACATCGAAGCCGAGCTCGAGTGTGTCTCCATCTCTTCAACCTTAAGAGATATGGGGCCCTTGGTAGTTCGAAAGAGAAACAAGAGTCCTCAAATAGAAATATCATAAGAAGAAATTCCCCCTTCCCCTCCCCTTATCTATGGAGACACTGCCTGTGTGTTCAGGAAAGGAGACCAGATGAGTTGGTACTAGGTATACCAGGAATTCAAAAATCCTGAGTTTCCAGAAGATCTCCCAGACTGGCAGGTGTATATTCAGGTCAAGAGGTCCAAGCTTCACTATGAAGGTACCCATCCACCCATATTTCCATGTGCAGAGATTATTCAATGGATCCTGCAAAAGGTCAACTACATAATTTGGGTCATTCGAGATCACTCAGGGAAATCATTTGCTAACCTGAACGGGTAGCTTGTAGAAGCCTACTATGCACTCCCCATATCAGAGAAAAATTTCAATGCTGAATGGGTATCCACTCATGTAGTTCCTATAACAGAGACCTTGAAGGGATGGTGGGAGGACCCAGAAAATTTTAGAGTTAGAAAGGATCAGGAATATAAAACGAAGGGCCTCAGGAAAGTATACAAGTTTGTAGCATCGATGATGTCATCAGGATGTATGACCGACCAGATGCCACTACTTTCAATGGTACTTTGGTCTCTCTCATGTACACACTACAAGAAAAAGGCACATTGGTGAGGGTCATGCTTGTGACGAACCTTTAAGGTCCGTCACCAATGTCACATATGGTGACGGTCATTTAAAAACTGTCATTGTAAGTGTATATAGTGATGGTCCTTTATGGTCCGTCACCAAAGACATTTTCAGTGACACTTTGGTGAGGGTAATTAAAGGCCCATCACTAATTCTCTCTTTGGTGACACTTCTAGTGACGAACTTTTAATAACCCTCACCAATGCTCTTTTTGTTACTTTTGGTGACGGTCAAAAAATGTCCGTCATCATTGATCACTAAAAACAGTCACTGTAAGTGTATATAGTGATGGTCCTTTATGGTCCGTCACCAAATACATTTCACTTTTGGTGAGGGTCATTAAAGGCCCATCACTAATTCTCTCTTTGGTGACACTTCTAGTGACGAACTTTTAATGACCCTCACCAATTCTATTTTTGTTACTTTTGGTGACGATAAAAAAATGTCCGTCATCATTGATCATTCCAATGAGTTTTTGATGACGCTATGTGCCTGTTAATATATTTTTTCTCAAAAGATAGCGATTTAATACCATTATTGTGGAGAATTTTTTATAATATGTCCAAGGCCATAGTGGTTAGGGTCAGTCAATTTTTTAAGAAGTAATAAGCGTGTATCATTTCCCTCAAGTAATGACTAGTCGAATAGATATTTCCTATGATTCAACACATGATTCATATCTATTATTTTTATTATCTAGTAAATTCCATTTAGATAAAGTTCCACTATTGTGTGTAGGAAATATATTATTTAATACATAATCGAGCTTTGACAATTCTATTAATGAGAAATACCTAACAATCCTCAACAATCTGGGCACACCTTAAATTAATGCTTTGGCACACACTAACATTTCTTAGCACCCCACATGTCTTGGAACATCTTTGTACTTAGAAGATCTTGTGATGACATTGACGCCCAAGCACATGGTGGAATATGCTAGCACAACATGTAACTCTCCTATCATGTGTTGGCATGCTGCATATAGTCCCTAGCATGCCTTGGAACACCTTCATTGAATGCATTGACATACATTAGCACTTGGCACACAATGCCACTTGGCATGTATTGGGACCTATTATTAGTGTGCCTAGCATGATCCTTTTCAAAAAGATAAATTTTTGACTTATTAACCCTCTTATTGGTTCTTCCTTTTGTTGCCTTGACACATATTGATATACCCTGGCACCCTATGCCACATCCTTAGCACCTAGCATGTATTGGCATATCTTGGCACTATTAATTGGCACATGATATAATTAGCACACCCTAGAACTCCCAAGCACACTTTGGGAATTCTTAATATGCCTTGATATTCCCTAGCATGCCTTACCAGTGCTTAGCATACCTTGTCATTCCCTCCTTGGCATAACGACTAGCACTAACCATTAACACTAGTCTCTGGCAGTACACGTTCCTCATATTCATTGAATTTTGACCTAGTGCTCCCTTAATGTTTTTTCCTAGTACTCCTTAACACTCATCAAAATGCATTATCACTCTCTAGCACACCGTAGCACTCTTCAACATTCCCTTCCACTTCATAACATGCATAACACTAGTCCCTGACACATATTGGCGCTTGGCATGTGTTGGCACTTGGAAAGTCTTAGCATGTATGGAATACATTGAAGTTCCTTGGTATGATTTAGCATGGTTTAATATTAAATTTATTTGTGATGATCAATTGTTGGAAAGTAGATGAGAAGCAACAAAGGAATACTTACCACTTATAATGCACTAAAACTTTTCACTTTCCACCTATTGCCACCTAGTGTTAGTGTGCCTAGCATGCCCCTCTTGGAAAAGGTAAATTGATGACTTATTAACCCTCTTATGTGTTCATTTCCTTGTAGTTTAACTTTTTCCCCCTTTTTTTGTCTTGACAGTCCCTGACACGCATTGACACACCCTTGCACATCTTGGCATGCCTTATCACTTGGCACATCTTAGCATGTTTGACATGTATTCCCACTATCTGGCACATCAAGGGGGTCAAGAGATATGTAGTCCTAAAGTAGGTCGAGTACGAGGGCCGAGTAAGGGTTTCCAAAGGGAGGTCATGATCATCCTCCAAGAGAAATATCATCATGTGAGGGTTCAAAAGAATGTTGCATACCTTAATGGTCGGTTTGCGCTAAGAAGTAGGATGGCATATTAGTGGTTCTCTTCTGGCAGATCACGCTTAAGAGAGGTTTCTCATGAGAATCTGGGCATGTGAATTCGATGGTGTCTTTGTGTGAAGGCTGCATAAAATTATGAAATGTTTAAATTTGCAACAAGAAACAGTGAGATTGGAAACCAGAAAGGACAAAAAAAAATGCACCCACACTGGTGAGGAATTTTGATGCACCAGGAGTGAGGAACGTGGGGCGTCTAATTTATTTTTCACTTAAATAAATTGGACAATAAATTGTAATTTCATCTCATAACAACTTGTGTCAGTTAATTAAGTCATGATGACCGAGTTAGCTCAAGAAATTCGAGTTGAGGGTCTAATATGAGGCCTCTAGAGGGATTCTAATCTTTTTGGGGTCCAGTTGAAGTTGATGCATTAGTGGGGTACAAGTGTAATTAACTCAATTAAATGAGTTAAAATCAGTTTAACTAGTTCTAACTGAGTGATGAGCTAGTGAGAGGTCCAGTGAATTAAATTAGATTTAATTCACAATGAGTGATCAATCAAATAACTGATAATTCACTATTACTAGTTGCATGCATGTCAGTTTCGAGGAATACCCAGTTGAGACAGAGGTTAAAGGGAACATAACTATCAGTTTTATTTAGAGAAAATTTCCCATGTGAAATTATAAATTCATTGGGATGCCATGATGGATTGCGCAATCAAGGAAGACTGATTTTCCTAATTAATAAGGAGTTAATTTCCTAGGAATTGCATGAGCAAGGTCGGCTGAAGTAAGGATGAGAATTGGCTAAGTACTAGACCGAGTTTGCCTAGATCAACGAGAGACAATTGACAGAGTGCTAGAGAATCTCATGAGAGATTAAGCATTGTATTGTTTCATGATTCCTTGACTTAATACACAATAGAGATACAGGGGTTTTGATTAGTTGTTTTCCCCAAATACATCATGTTGTTGTGCGATTGATAATTTATTTCTCTTACTTATATATGATTGTGCGATTGTGTTTTGTTTCTGTAAATTGTAGGAAGGATCTAGTATCTTGTCTTAGTAGATTACAAGATCATATTGAATCTCGTTGGTTAGATTTTCTACATGGCATCAGAGCAGGAATTTTTTGGGCGACGAGTTTGTAGAGAATATTTGAATATTTTGGTGTAAATTTTTCGAAAAAAAATAGAATATGTGGATTCCTTGCGAAAATCTACCCAAATGGAAAAAAAAAAAAAAAAATTGGTCAAATCGGAGCTCGGATGAGGGAGATATCATCGATTTAAAATCAACGTTTTTTTAGAAATTTTTTGTAACTTCGGGACAATTACACTGTGCGCGAGTCAAGAACCTATATGCACTTGAGGTACCAGATGCATGCAAAGCTTTGAGGAGAAAGGAAGAAGTTATAGACTTGGTGGTTTAGAGGGAGCATAAATTACCTCTAAATATGCATCGTCATGAGAAGCAGTCTCAGAAGGTTGTGGAGTAGCTGCCATAATTGGAGAAGCAGAGAGGAGACCGAGTGGAAGCGTCCACTCAAGAAAGGAACTCCATGAGGGGGAAATTTCGAGCCAGATGGGAGGAGGGAGCAACCATACCTCGAGGTGTAAGGCAGGGTTATGTGTAGACATAATCCCAAGATAAGAAATTTGGGCAAGGTCCATTGAGATGTCGTGTCTCATGGATCGAACCTGGCTATGAGGAGCCCAGAGTACAACAGTAGTAGGAAGGATCAGTTAGATTGATGTAGTCAGATGTCAACAAGATAGAAATGAGAGTGACAGATGTCAAATACTGGATCACAAATAGAGTTAGCAATAGTTCAAAGGGCACAGATGCAAATAGCAACAGCATTGTAGAGAATCCAGCACTAGACAGGTGCAGTAGCTAGCAGCAGTTATAAGACTCTGATGACAGATGCATTATACTGATTCAATTGTTCAGAGGATATTCAGTTTCAGGATTTGCAGGTGCAAACAACACTAGAGAAGTGTAGCATGCAAAACGTTCCAAAGGTACCAGATTGGGATAGATTGAATTCCTTTCTTGTTGAGAGGGAGTGTTGAAATTTGCAACAAGAAACAATGAAATTGGCTACTAGAAAGGACAAAAAAAAAATGCACCCACATTGGTGAGGAATTTTTATGTGCTAGGAGTGAGGAATGTGAGGCATCTAATTTATTTTTCCCTTAAATAAATTGGACAATAAATTGTAATTTTGTCTCATACCAACTTGTGTCAATTAACTAAGTCATGATGATTCAGTTAGCTCAAGAAATTTGATTTAAGGTGATCGAGGTGGATATTGGTGTCCACTCGCCTATTCCACTTGGGCCCTAGCCATTGTCTCTTTCAATTTTTTAGTTTCCTTAATTATAGCACAATTTACTATTTTTGTTAGTCTTTTAGGTCCTGAACTTTTGAAGTCGTTTTGAGGCCCCAAACGATGTTTTTTGGGCATGAAAGGTTTGGCGATTTCATAGAAATCATATTAGCGGTTTTAGTCCTTGGAGAGAACTTTCTAAGGAGGTATCATGTGCGTCAAACGAAGATCATATGACCAAGTTACAACCCTGGGAAGTTGGCTTCCCAACTAACCCCAACGAGGCCCATAAAATCTTGGTGTTACATCTTCTTAGGATAGGGTTTTGGTTGTTTAGGGTTTTATCAATGAATAGGTGGGAAGTGAGCCTCGAAACCCTTTCCCTAAGATAAAATAAAGAGTGGGACTTGCTTTCCTTTTAAGCAAAGGAATTACCTTCTAGGGAGAGAGGAGGGGGATTGAAGGATTGAGGGAGAAGAATAAGACTTATGAAGGAAGTTCTCAATCCCTAAAATCCTTTGGGAACTTGGATTCCCAAATGGTCCTTGATGAAAGGCCTTTGACACCAAATGGGACCACATAGGGCCAAGTGGACCCAGCCCAGGTTCAGGGATGGAATTTAGTAACCAATTATGTTCCTATCCTATACAAGGTGATGGGAAAGGATCAGACAATTGTTTTTACTTCGATAGGTCAAATTTATCCTACTATATTCTATCCTTGGGAACACCTAGGAAAAACTTGATCCTAGAGCTAGGGCTTCAGGTATCCGGAGATTTCATCATCGGAATTGGCCCAAGTTCTGAGGAGAGTGAGGGCACCCAGCAAAGAAATTGCCTCTAGGAGATAGAATTTTTCCTCTAACTAGATTCCTGGGAAATTGTTGCCCTAGGTGACCTAATGGGCTAGACCTAGGGAATGTGAAAATTTCTTAATCTAAGAAACCCTATTGCAGTATCTTGATTTACTTCTCCTACTTTAATTAAGTTACAAGTTAATTTCTGAAATATTCAATAAATTAGCGAAATAAATAGTAAATACAACTAGCAACCTACACATACAGATCAAATACTGAATAACATGCTCATAGACAAAGTGACACATGGATTTTCTGGACAACTATCCCCAGAAAAAAACCCAATGTGAGAAAATTGGTGCAGCTAGCTCTGGAGGGTTTTCATTATTATGCATAATCTAAGTACAACAATCCTAGGCACCAAAACTGATTCACCCAACAGAGAAATAAAAACGGCAGTAATATGCTGCTCTAAATTCCTCTACGTCAGCCTAACTGGCCTGCATCGGCCTCTGCACTGCTCAATAAGGGCCTGTGTCACCCCTGAAGGGCTTACATTGCCCCTGTGCTGCCCTGACTGGGCCTGCATCAACTCTGCGTGGCTCCTGCTGCCCCTGTTGGGCTCTAGCTGGACTGCGTGGCTCCTGCTACCCCTATTGCTTTGGCTGGCTGGAATGCTTAAGCAAAAAAATCATAGGTAAGAAAGAAGGCACTGGCGAAAGGCAACACATAATAGTCAGAAAATTTGAAGAAATGAAATGAAAATAGATCAATGTCCACAAATAACTGAAATAGATCAATGGGCCTAGAGAGTAAAAGCTTTGACAACAACAATAAGTGCTTATAGAATCAGTTAAGAGAACAGAAGAGACTAATTCATGAGGTTAAAATGTTGTATAATTTTTGGCACAGGAAAACTGTAGAATTGTTAGAGTAAATAACTGCAGGTACCATTAGTTGGTGATCATCGATAATCATTTCATTTCATCAAATACCCTGATGAATGGGCCTTACAAGCTATTTGCGTAGACAAACCCCACAGAAGTTGTGTGATGGAAAAGTATTCACACTATATTGAAGAAAACACCTACCAATTAAGGATGACATTTCAAATGGGGCAAGAAACAATAGCGAGATAGACATCGAAAAAGTTAAAATTCTACGGAAACATGAAAGCAACTAGGTAGCATGGTAGAAAGCACAACAAAGAAAATTATAAAAATGGAAAACCCTACAAATTAGCACCCATCCAAACATCACCACAATTTTTTCTTCAACTCCAAATCTCCAAAATCATCAAATTATATCTTGTATTCAAACCTAGTCCTCTATGTTAGCCATTCTAAAGATAAGACTGAGAACTTACCACAGAACCATCACCTACATGTAGTGATCTTATTCTATGACCAGACAACCTGCTTTCGTGAAGACACGGAAAGGTAAACACTCTCTGCCAATATTTTCCATACAACCTAGGTTGAGCAACCACATATACATCACCAGTTTTTTCTCTTCAGATTTGTAACTTAGGAGAGCTTTGTCTGACCACCTCTGGGTTGCTCCCAGAGTCACCCAGGAAAACCCTCTCAATATCATCCTCTTTCTGTAGTACCTAATTAGTAATTTAATTAACCATAACAGTTTTTTGATCATGCAAGTATTTCAAATATATTGCAAATAAGCATAAAGCTTTCATGTTAAACAATCAGGTCAAAAGACTTTAGACTATGATGCAAAAAGTACAAAGAAACCTCACCAACACTCGAAGGACAAACAAAGTCAAACCTCTACAAAGTATAAATAGATATTTGATAATCTTCATTCCACCACAAAAATGTGCTTAACTAAAGAAAATTCTAGTTACTGTGCTTTCAAGACAAAGCTTTCAAGGGCAGTGATTTATAAACATACCCCTACACCTCGTGAACAATCAATGTGTATAAATAGACCATCATAAGGCTCATTTTAAACATCATTATTATCATTTTATAAATCATTTTATTAAATCAACAAGAAGAAAGCAAAAATTGCATTCAGTTCCATTGAAGCAAAGTATATGGCAGTTTCATATACTTATTATGAAGCTATATAGATTTGCAACTTGATTGTAGTGTCAACCAATCAGTTGTTGAAGCCCAATATTGTCTCTTGTGAGAATCAAAGTTACATCAAGCTCTATGAAAATCCAATGTGTCATGACCATTTCAAACACATTGATATTCAATACAATTTCCTAAGAATCCAAGTTCATTAGGGAGTTAGTAGTGTTGGACCACATTCTGAAAAAAGTTGCATATGGTTAATAATTTGACAAAGCTCCTAACCAAGGGAAAGTTTGACAAGTTGGGGGAGAATCTTGGGTTATTGGAAAAAAAAAATTTCTCAAGAGTGTTATATTACCTAGTTGGTTCGAGTGGGTCTCACCTCAGCCTTGAGAAGTTGAGCAGCACCAGGATTGCAGAGCTAGATTGTGGTACACCAGTTAGAAAGATTCTTAAATACAACTAGAAGCTTATAACAACACCTTCGAGGATAGAAGAATTAGTTGTTGGGTCACACCCACCAAGTATGACACACTAGTTGAGGAGATTAACACCATCATCTCAGGTGCATTCATGAGTGCACAGTTATGGAATGAGGCACCTTCAGGAGAGGAGTTATATCTACTATGATAATGCACTACTCTAAAGAAAAGCCTTGCATACAAGGCAAAGCTATGAGGGAGTTGCTCATGCTCAAGGGAGATGCACCACTTTAAAAACTCTTATGGATAAATCACATAATTTTTTTAAGGTACACGCCTTTCGAACCAATCATTGTGTGGTTCGCCATCAATGTTTTTAAAATAAATATATTAATGAAATGAACTGATTTTCTTAAGCTTCCTTTAAATCAATTGTTTTCATTACAAAGAACCACTAGAGTGCGCCCAACATCCAAGAAAAACAATGGGTATGATATTAAAAAATTATATTTGAAGGCATAATATTAAAAATGATGTTTGGAAAATGGAGAGAGGAGTATTCAAGGAGCATGGACACTATGCCACAAACT